>KN834759.1:34375-53386 GCA_000827265.1 Collybiopsis luxurians FD-317 M1 | reverse complement strand
ACTGCCAGCCGCGAAGTTAGCTAATATGTCATCTTTGTTTTAAATTGGCCTAGGTTTTTCTGACGAGCTGTAATCCAACAGGAATTACACTGGGGTATCAAAGGTTAAATGCCAAATATGATGGATTTGATTATATCCATGGCAGCAGCAAGAGTCTGGTATGGGTCAAGCCTTGGATTGGTATATTCAAGAAAAAAGGTAATATGAGGTTCAACTAAGTAGTAGTTATGTGCCGGCTGGGGCCCGGCTCAGAAACCCCGGCTAGGGCTCATCCAAAATAAGTTATAACACAGTAGGTACCAAGCCGAGGTAACTGATAATCATTCTAGCAAAATGCAGTTATTTTTTTATGAGGAAATGAAATCAAGGAACAGAGCTGTGAAACTGTAAAACATGTAGGATTCAAAGTAGATCTGATTTATATAAAGAAGATTCCAAATTCAGGAGTGAAAATATCTTTATTTATGGGTAATTAATTTCATTGCTAGTATCCTTGAGCTCATTATGTACCTTCTGAACCCTAGGATTGCTTTATGTACAACAGCCTGATTCGAAGTGTAAGAGTTTAGTAACATGGGCAAGGGAAGCATTAAGAAATTTGTAATTCTTGTCGAAGCACAAGTTTTGAGCTTGGCCTTTATCTCTTCTGCCCATAAGAGGGTCAAATCGATGTGCAAACTTCAAATGGTACGAAATCAAACAAATCTTTCATGTCCATGAATGCGTAGGTAAAAACATCTGTATCCGAAAAAAATCAACAAGTAAACAACAAGGTAAGTAGTACAAAATATCCCTGACAGAGTGAAGCAATATTTTCGAGAGGAACGAAAGCAAGAGTAAGAAAGGACGGAACAGGCGGTATACAGAGCAAATAAGGTATCTATGTACTTTAGAATAGGATAGATGCATTACGATTCTGAATTTTATGACGGTAACGGAGGCACAGGAGGAAGATTATCACTCTGTTTTTTGACACTATTATTCGACCTTGACAGTTTGCGGGCTTCCGCTTGTTTGGTGCGCTTTTCCTGTTCCTGTTGCAACTGGGTTAAGATTTGCAGCTGCTGTGCAATGAATTCCGATGTTCCGGGTCTAATGAAAGTGATAACAGCTTAGCCGACAGGCCTGTCGAAAACGCAGATAAGAACGAACCGCATGCGAAGGATTTGCATAATCGTCTGGCCATTGGTGACCTCTTTCTCCTGCTGCTTCTCCTTCTTTCGTTCTTTGATGGTGCCAAGGTTGCGTTGCTGGTATACACTTTTGGCCCGTTTCTTGATAGTTCCCGCTGAAGAGCGGAGGCTTTGTTGCATCATGCGAACACATTCCTCCATAAGCTCATCTCTGCCAAAACGTCAGGTGAAAACAAGAAAGTTGTCGACAAGTTCGAGACATACGTAGACCAGTCGTAATACAGGCGTATCGAAACAACGTCACGGTATTTTTGGTTTTGTAAGAGCTCGAGCGGCACGGGTCCTTCACCACCAGCGTAAAAGTAGTCACGCAAGAACTTGAATAAGCATCAATTAACCACACTGAATATCGGAAGGCTTGATAAGCTTACCTTTAGCCATTTGAACACGATATCGACCTCTTTATCGCTCAGAGGCTTCATATCGCTGGAAGCGTCTGACAGCGGCGGCACTAAAAGACCCTCGATGACAGTAAGGATTTCTTTCCATACACGAGTCATTACTTTCTCCTTCGCTGTATCACTCAGATATGTATTCAGCGTCTGGAGATTCGCATCGAAATAGTCGAAGAGGGGAACGATTGCCTGTTCGACCTCGACGTCGGTGAGCTCCTCCGGCCGGACCCGGGGTTTCTCCGAAGACGGAAGTGGAATCTGCACTTCGCTGGCGGAGCCACCTACGGCCGAACGATACAGGGCTGTAACATTGCCAAAGGCTTTGTTATAATCTAAACCTAGACTATTAGCCTTGATGAGTGACTTTACAACCGTCCTAGATAGACATTGCCGTATAAAAGGCGACATCTGGAAAACAAGCCTTAGTCATGAACGAGGAGCAGACTTCAATCAGTACCTTATCTATGAAAATCCGCAGCATATCCGACTCTGCTCTTTTTAAGAATCGGAAGGCACGTCCGAAGTAGAACTGGATGTCGTCCTTCTCGCCTTCCATACTGACTCGAATAAGCACTCGTCCATTAGAATCCAAATCCATCCATAGATCGTGAGTCATCAAGTCTCCGAAACGACGTGAATCCAAGCAAAGGTAGGCCCTCCCGACAGTGTCGTGTTTACCAACCAGCGCTCGATCACGGACGCTCACCATGAGCCATAAAGGTTTGTCTACGGATATGTCGAATGTTTCCTCCCCTGCTCGAAAGGTCAGGAAAGGAAGTACGGCGGGATGTAATACTCACATCGAGGTGAAGCTGTTTCGTAGATTGTCCTCGTTTTAGCAAGCCTGTTCCCAGCCTCATCGCTCAGAGTTACAAAAGTATCCAACTTGTTCGTCAGCGTGGCTTCGCTGGACATCAAGCCCTCCGCTAACACGATCTTGACGCTGAACAAGAATCTTTCCCGCTCGACTTTTTCTGGAACAGGCGGGGCTAATTCTGCAAGAACTCTAGCTAGTTTATCGACCTCCATCTGGTTGTACATATTGTCCAGTAACTTTCGAGCGGCCTCGACGTTGTTCAGCTTGACACACGACTCGGGTTGAAAGTTGAAGGGCTCGACTTTCTTTTCCCCTGTAATTGCGAGCTGCCGTGCTTTTTCCAGCCAAGCAGAAGACTTCTGTGGCTGAATATAGTCGTTCGGCCGAGGAAACATTTCCGCCAGGAATTTCGTTTCCACCGTCCTGCAGTAGGTTTCTACGGCCTTCGCAACAGTCTGGAAACAAAAAATATTTAGCTTTCTGTGTGTGCCATGTAAAGAGAGTGCGTCATGGGTACCTTGGCAAGAGAAGTGAAGAATCGAGCATTTTGATATTCATCCTCCCACTCAAGATCTTGTAGGAAGTTGATAGGACTCCTAAGGGAGTCAAACAGATCCACGATTGACGAACTATGTCCTTCACCCCCCTCCGCTTGAAACTGATCGAAAAGAAGATGAGATAACGTCAGTCAGACGATAGCAAACAAACTGAACCTTATCAGCATTTATAGCCTGTTGATATGCAGGTTAGCAAAGCGACAATCACTGCAAGAAACGCATAATCTTACAGCTTCCACCCAGTTTCCGGTTTTGTTGTCCGTGTTGACCAACCACTGTAGCACGTACTGCTCAAAGAAACCAGTCAGATTAAAGTCGATCTGCTGCCTGTGGAATGTTTGTGAGCCCGGTTATTACAAGAAGAATGTGAAACAAGCGCACTCTGGGGCAAATGCAGTGAGCATCGCAAGTAACGTCTTTGTTCGCCGGTACAGGGCAAATATATCTTGAATAGGTACATCAGGCGTCGGACCATTCATAGAGGACTCAAAAAGACGCTTCTGAGACGATTGTAACTCGGAGATAAACATCGGAATTTGGACCTCGACTACCAAGGATACCAGATCAATTTTTCTTTACGGAACGTTCAATCAATTGCGAAAATTCGACAATCATCAACGCTCACCCCAGTATAGGCTCCGGGAACCGTTTGTCCAACGCTTTCGCTGACTTTTCAATCTCGTCAGTCATGAAGAGTAATGGTAAAGCTCGGTTGACCCCAGGAGCAGATTGCAGCTCGCCCAACTTGACAGTGAAGCTTTCCATAGCAACTTGACGTACCCGATTCTGGACATCAGCTAGACGAGCATTGACATCCACGTTGAAACGGTCAAGAAAGCCACTATCTCGAACGTGCTCCAGGATGGAAAGATAGGGCTCAATTTCAGAGGGTTTCAGGTTAGGTATGGCATCCATGGAATGGTATAATGACGATAGAAAGACGTTGAAAAGACTTCCGTATATATTAGAAACATAATCGACCTGTAGGATGATACTATGAGCTCCAGAGACAGAAAGAGTGAACGAATTCGTACATCCTGTATGGTCCACTTGTCCAAGTCAATATCGTGCATAGCGCGCACAATATTCTGCAATGCTTCGGGTATACACTCCAGCGGAACATCGTTGCGCTCGTAAAATTGTTTCACTAGATCGAGGAAGCACGAGGCCCTGTAGGCATGTCCTATCCGCCATCGCATAGCGCATTCGTTCATGAGGTCAATGTGTGCTGCGGAAAGAATTCCTAATGAGACTTCGTCGTTGTCATCGACTTCTGGACTAAGCATAACTTCCAGATCTGCAATGAGACACAACTCTAGTAGTCGCTTGTAGAATCGTCTAGGATTAGGAGGAATATATGTGAAGTGATGACCGACTTGAATACTGTCTTCGTCGCCATCTTCTGGCGCTGTGACGTCGACATAATCGCCACTGAGGGACAGTCTGCTGCTTATTGAGCCGTGTCGAGAGGATGACTGCGTTTGAGAGTACAGAGAACCTGGTCGAGCGGAAGATGAGGAGGTCCCAACTGACGGTAATACATCCGAAGGAGTAGACTTGGCTAATTCTGGATTGAACTGCACCATCGCCACCATCATTTGTTGTAATTGGGTTGTTTCCAGCGTCTTCCAATGTTGCCAGGCTTCATCAGTATCAAAATCATCTCTTCGTCCTGGGAAAGGTGCGCCCGCGTTGATGTTTTTCAAACAAGTCTTCAAAGCATCAGGTTCTCTGACATATTTGAGCGTAACAGAGACAAACCTTGAGATCAGTAAGAGCAGCCTAGGACAGATGTGAAAAATCAATCAGGCACTCTGAGACAGCGAACTCACTTTCTCTGTGCATGCCACTCGCAACTGATCAACCTCCTTCTGTACCGAAGGTTCTGACACTTTAAACAACGATGCGACTGTCTTGACCAGGGCCATATCAGAAATACTCCCACTGATAGTCAAAGAGCCAACGGAGTCCCGATCTCTCGAAGTCGAAGAAGAATCGTAACCTGAGTCGTTAGACTGAGCTGGCGCGAGTTTGGCGGTGTACATGTCCAGTCGTCCAAGTAATTCCGGGGAAACATGATTTAGCCCCCGTAGACACTCTCTCAGAAGCTTGACAAAGAGAGCGATGTGGTTATTGAGTTCAATCTTCCACAAATCACCGGTCAAAGTTGGCTCCTTCTTCAATACAGCAGTGGCATGCGTAGCGAACATCAAGATAAGCTCCTCAATCTTTCGATTCTCCTTCATTTGACGCTTGAAGCTATCCACCATAAACTGTCCGTAGAACTTGCCCATCGTCCTCCGTACAAGCTGGTCCGAGTACCTGAATGCCCGGTCTCAGTTGGCCGGATCGTAAGATTTGAGAGATGACTACGCACGCAGAATCCTTGCCCATTGCAATGTCCTGCAGCTTCTGTTCCAGGACTTTTATTAGTTTATCAGGAAACTTCACGCCCTTTGAATTAGGGCCATCCCTGAGATCCTTAATCATGTCACCGATAGAGAAATTGGACAGAGCGGCCAGTCTGGAAGAATGCTCCCGTTCCTTGGATTCGCTGGTCTTCATTTCTGTTGTCGTGGTAGGCTTGGGAATCATGAGATAGCTTAAAAGACTAAATGTTCAATAGAGTAATTAGGATCCTTTGATGCAAAGAGCTTTGAAATTGAAGCTCACGCTACTCGGAGAACATAGCTGGATATCAATTCAGGTCAGTGAGCAGGACAAGGCGGAAGCCGTCAAAGACGCACTTGAATAATTCATCATCCGCAACGCGATACTTGGACAGTCGTTTCTCGTGCGCAAAACTCCCATAGCTTCTCCTTGACATGGACTAAGATTCAATATCTGTTCTGTGCAGTGGAATGTAATTTCGTTCGCCGTTAATATCAGACGAGAACCGGCAGAATTAAGCCAGGAAGACACACGCAGGAGAGAGGAACAGATAGGATACAACCCGCAGGGACGGCGTTGACAATGAGAGAAGATAAAAGTGATTAGTCAGCCGCAAGGCGTCATATCATAAGTGGATATCATAAGTGGATAGGGTACCACCACCCACGGCAAGCGCTGTAAGTTACGAACAAAACACCATCACTAGTACAACTCGCCCCGGAAAGAATGAATTCGCAGCAGCTCGTTATTGGAAGTGCGGGTCAACGGTTTCTTTGACTATCGTCCGTTCGCGGGGCTCTCCGGGAAGGGACTTGAATTTCCTGCATAGAAATAGTCCCCGGGGGACTTGGAGGGGGCTTTGGACAGATCATGTATGTACCGTAATCAGATATCCTGATGGTAAAAATTTCGCTACATTCTCTCCAGATATTTAACTTTTTGATTCAACTTTAAAAAATACAACATTTGCTAGTTACTCCGATTCACTGTATTGCTAGATGCATCAAATGAAACTAAAATTGATCAACTAAAACGAAGAGGTAAAGTCCCTGAACGTCTCCTGCACCAGAATACCGTCCTTTTGCCCCCCATCTCCTTCTTGCTCATTAGTAGCTCCTCTGTCCTGTACACCTGCACCCGCTTTGACTTGCTGGTCCTTGAATCTCCTAATAGCAGACAACCGCTCCTGCCAATTCGTCCTAACTTCCACTCGCTGTGTATCGTGATCCGTGCGCGAAAATACATACGCAAACCAATCCGCCAGCAGACTGAGTTGTCGTACCAGCATTGGCAAGTTCTCGGCACTAACGAGTTTGTAGTGCCCTACAGGCGAAAATTCGATCATACGTTCCGCTCGCTGCACGGTTACCTTGTAGTACTCGGTTTCGTGCGGATTGTTCGAGTACGCAGAGATCGTTCCAATCGAGTGAGGTTCAATGACGATGTTGACAAACTGAAACTGGGTCGCCAAAGTATCGAAGCGGTACGGCATCCCCGAGTCATTCCACACAATACGCACAAAGTCATTACCGATGTGACGCTTTTTGAAAGTGCACTGTTGATCGTGCGGATGGGAAGGCATCATCGTTGCTGTGTGGTATAAGATCTGACCGATATCATCCCACCATGCGTAGGCATATTCACCGTCTTCATCAGGATCAAGTCCGCCGGCATAAACATCGATCTGCCCCCTCAAATTGATTAACCGACCGATACCTTCGAGGAAACGGGTGTAGGCGGGAGAACCGTGAGTATTGCGGAGGATCTCGACCTCGGTTGTTTGGCCTGGTGCAACGTACAATATGCCTACCTTGTGAGTATCAATGACGGGCATCCGATCAAGGGTGGTGGTGAACCGGGGGACATCATTCGAGTTGACCAACATGCGAACATTTGATGGTCCAAGACGGATAGGGTAGGATGACATTTGGAGAGCAAAGAATGAAGGATCGATGGTAACGTCTTTGCGCCTCTGCGAGGGTGCTGTCCCACTCCAGACATAGCCAGCAAGTGGATCCGGTCGGGCAGGTTCCTCTTGATCGTCCTCCGGTTGCTCCAACAAATCCTGCACCAGCTCTTGTTCCTCCATTCGATTCTACAAGAACAGATATTGTTAGACAGCTATTATAGACAGGCTAGAGATAAAGTTTTCACCTCTTCTGTCTCTCCTTGATCAGCATCCGGTCTTTGAGCACGAGGAGGCTCACGATCCATTAGATGAATCGCTGGTATAGCAAGCATGTCTGGGTCCACTTCCCCAGGACCTACCAGCGGAACATTCTCTAATCGACCCAGAAATTTAGTATACCCTGAGGGCCTCCGAGAGAGTATTTCGATCCAGCCACGCTTTCGAAGTACCCGAATGGTCACAACGGAGTTACCGAGGAGCCAGGTCTTCTCGTTTGCGACAGTGTTTGAGCTTTGACCTTCGGAATCAGAAGAGAGTGTTGGATTAAATACTATGTCCTGGAGGAGGGAATTGGCCGGACGCGGATCAGCGCTGGCGTATGTGTATCTGGCCAACCAGTCGAAACACACTTCCGTCGGATCATCGACCTGGTCGTTTCCCTCGTTGGCAAGGAGTAAGTGTCTGGTGATATACCGCAGATACTTTGGCCTGTCAGGTAACTTGACCGCGAGGAACCAGACATACACGAGATGATACGAAAGTATGCGAACGTGCTGAGAAAGAGCCCATGAGCTCATGGGGGAGTCGGGTGACTCTGATTTGGTCATCCGATTGTGGTGTTGTAGATACTGAAGAGCAACAGTAAAAACCTTTTTGTAATCGTCCTCGACAAAATTTGTGTAGAGCGGGGGATGAGACCCGACGATAGAAAGGAAGCTAAGAATGTGGACCGCCATGTCCGGGTTTGACATGATTTGTGAGAGTTTAACTAGGATGCCGGAGGAGAGATATCGTATGATGGAGGGCTGTAGCTCGAACGCGCAGATCGACAGGGCATTGAGACAGCACATAATGGTCGCTGGTTGGCCGCTTAATCCACCGAGGAAGACTTCGACCAATGAGTGCCTCTGCTGGAGGTCAAAACACAGCTTATAACTAACCAATACCGACAATGTATGGTAGACCAAACCATGAGCGTCTCGCACCTTAATGCCAGTGGGCCATCGGTCGATACTTCGGGCGAAATTACCACCTTCGAGTATACCTAGGCACAAGATGTTGAGAATTCTTGAAATCACAACGCGAGACCTGGGTCCGCAGAAGAGGTGCTTATTGGCCAGCTGAGTCGGTAAATGGCATAGTACATAGGACAAGATATCCCAGTTCCTCTCCGACTCCAAAATAGCGAGGACGGTGGTGAGGTATTTTGAAATAGGAAGGACCACAGCATCGTCAGGTGTGCTGGGATCATAGGTACCTAGAATCTCACTGGGAATGTCTGCCGTGGGTACAGTGAAGGGAAGCTGCTCGGGAACCCTCCACAGGGCGGGCCTATTGCCGATTCTAGTTCCCAATCCTACAGGAATATTCATACCAGATCTGCCAGCACGAGAACGACTTCTGCTAGTCGCGTTCCTAGTGTACGACTGCGACGGCGCCCCACCACGACCACGCGACATAAGATCGCGTTCAGAAGGCGGTATTCGAGCTCGAGCTCGAGCTTTGCGTAACTCAGAGACAGCATCTAGAGTAGGCGGAGGGGTCTCTGCTACATCCGATGAACCTGTTCGATTAATTAAAGTTGCCAGTGAAGTTATTTGACCTTCCCGGTCGTAGCCGTTGTCGCTGTAGTACAGTTTATGGTCGCGATCGGCACGCAAACGCATGAGAAATTGAAGTGTCGTCAAACGAGCACGGACAGATTTCGCGCTGGTGAGTATCAATGTAAGGCTTTCGAAAATATGGACCATATAGGCTAGAACATAATCTAGGTTAGAAGGCAGAGCATGAGGGGTGAAGCAGAGTTGAGAGAATATTGATATGAGAGCGGATAGGGCTTGGATAGGATAAGGTCGAGTGGCCATGTCTCGTGAGGAAACAGGACTCGGATGTTCGGGAAAATCCTCTGAGGGATGAAGTGATTGAGATCGGGAAGAACCGACATCGGGAAGGACTTCATTTTGCACTCTAGAGAGTATTGGCGAGACAAAGGACGAGGGTGGGTTATGCGCAGTTTGTGGGGATGATGATCCATGCAGTTCAAAGGTTCCAGCAAGCTCCACCTCTTCTTCATCATCGTCGGCTCCCGGCTCAGGAGCACTGGCGCATTCTGTTAAAAATGCAACAATGGTATCGACGGAGGCCTCTAGTTCAGGCTCTCCGTCGTCTTCCTGATCTCCTTCGTATATTCGTAAGACAACCTCGTCTGCCAGAATCTTCCATACAACGTCACAGTAGTCTGTGTCTCCAGGCTCTCCTGCTACTACTCTCCGACAAAACTCGAAAACTAAATTCGCCAAAGGTCGTCGATAGCCAGGCATTAGACTTGAAGATAGAGTGTGAAGTAGCAAAATCTTTATTGGAAAGATTCTGGAGAGTAGAGCTCATTAGTGAATGTACATGTTCAGCTATTGGGGTGGAAGGGGTCGAAGTGCCGTAAAAACTAAGCGCTTGTAGAGCGCTCGCTGGCCAAAATTGGGAGCTAACCAGCGCTCACTGATTAGCGCCTCTAGATCTCTTCTGCGATGGCCTCTAAATGCATTGTTCGTGGCTCCATCAGTATGAAACGACCAATATCCTTGCCAGTTCGATTCTGACCGTTCATTTCAGATATCGACGAATTTTTTCATGGTAGGTCTTATGTCAAGTGCAAAGAGCTATGTACGGTACAGTGTTGACGATGAATAACAAGTCAAGGACATCGTTCGACCTGGAGAAACCATTTCCTCCCATGGGATGTCAAAACGCGCGGGAGGGAAAGGCGCTAATCAAGCTGTAGCTGTGGCCAAGGCTGGTGCTTCCGTAGACCTCGTTGGAGCCGTCGGTGAAGATGGTCGTTGGGTGGTTGAATATCTCAAAGAAACTGGAATTAACGTGTCAGATATTGAAATAGTTTCTGTGGGTTTCCCCGTATCTCTATTAAGCTCCTCTCAAACACCTCACAATTGAAACAGGAATCAACTGGAAGGGCTGTCATCCAGCTTACAGACGACGGGGAAAACAGCATCAGTAGGTTCAATTGCCTCAACGGTTTGCATACCGTCCAGTGTCTAACTTGACCCACATAGTTTTATTCAAGGGGGCCAATTACGCAGCACATCCCAAAACAACCATTTCACCAGAAACAACTCATCTCTTACTTCAGAATGAAATTCCGTTCGAAGATACCCTCAACTATCTCAATGCAGCCGCAGAGATTTCCGCGATTACAATTTTCAATCCTTCCCCGATGCCTTCTGAAGAAGAAATCAGGACTTTCCCTTGGGATAAACTTACTTGGCTGATAGTAAACGAAGGCGAAGCTTCGGACATGTACAAGGCCCTTTCTGGTGGTCCTCCGCAAGGCATCTTGCCTGGAATCAGCGGTTCTTCATATGCTCACATTCCGGCGTATTCCACCTTGCTTCAATTGTCCTCCCAGATCCCCAAAACTAACATCGTCTGCACTCTCGGCGCAGCGGGAGTCCTCGCGTTAGTTCCATCTCACCAAGAAACCATGGAAGTCCACCCTTCAGGGACCGTTCCGGAAGCCATCTTTCTACCCGCTGCCAAGCTCCAAAACGGTGTTGTTGATACGACTGGAGCCGGAGACTGTTTCGCTGGATACATGGCTGCAGGATTGATGAACTTGCACGAACAGGGATTGACAGTACTTCAACGACAGGATGTCATCTCTGTTTTGAAGCGATGCGTTCAAGTAAGTTTCCTCTTCTTTCCAACAACAAGACTGTATTCTCATGAACTAACTAACCATCGATACAGGCTGCCGGCATGTGCGTTGAAAAGAGAGGGGCCATGGAAAGCATCCCTTTTGCTAAGGACGTCGATGCCATGTTGCTGCCGTGACATAGTATGTAATTGATTCTATACGATGCAATCGCAAGTTCCTGCTGCGCACTGCTGGGGCGACCCCCGTTACGGTCGTCAGCAGTATCTTTCATCCACCAATCCGGATCTTTGAGACGAACACCGTATCCGTTTCACGTCTCAATCCTTCTTCCGCCCCCTCTCCCCGGAGGCGATATCTAGGTCGCATCCAGGGCCCGGGGATGGAGTAACAGCTGCCCGTTATCCGCTTCCAAGGCGCGAACCGATCAGGGTCGGGCAAGAGGATCTTCCAAAGTTCCAACTGGACCAAAACTGGATAGCGGAAAAAAGTTATGTGCATGGTATCTTAGTCTCCCATCGATCACAGAGAATAGTTAATTCGACTTTGTATACTACTGCACAGACTCTACGTGCTGTATCCCTTCACGGCTACCGCAGCCTTACCCGTGGCAGTACTCAACTCGACGGCGAATTGACCGGTAAGGGTATCTATATCTGTCGTGACGCTGACCATCTGGAACCCTTGAGCAAATCGTTTGGCTGCCTGTTCACCGTTGAGGCCTGCGTATGAGACATTAAAAATAGCAGCTTTATAAAGATTCCACAAAAACTCACAAAAAATAGCTGCAACTTTGCCGTGTTTCTGTGCGGTAGCGAGGATTTTCGCGATTGCAGCTTCATGAGCTTCACCACCGAACTCAACTCCCATAGACATCGCAAGATCGAACGGGCCAATCTAATGGTTGGGATCAGTCGAATAAAGTCTCGGAAATCAGACTGAACTGACGAAGACGACGTCGATTCCTTCTTGACAGATCTGTTCGATCTCTTCAACGGCTTGAGGATGCTCAATCTGGACTGAGATGACCAGGTCGTTGTTGGCAGCGGTTGCATATCCTCCTCCCAGTGCACCAGTTGCGCTCGTGAACATTGGGCCGTAGCCACGGATCCCGACAGGAGGATATTTAGTTGCACGTACAATGCCTCGGACAATTTCCTGACATAGAGTTGCTTGAGTCAGAAACCCCCTGGTTTGAGATAAATTTGCTTACAGCGCTGTTAGCCATAGGGACCATCAGTCCATGCGCGCCGGAGTCAAGAGCTCTCTATACGCAATGATATCAATAAATCAAGTCAAAAATCAAGCGCTTCAAGACGAACCTTGATCAACCAAGGTTCCTCTGCAGGAACTCGGATTATAGGAGAAGCGCCATTGGCAGCAACTACATTCGAAAGATCATATAGATGCGTGTCTAGATTAAGGAGCATTCAAATGAGCTCGAGGATCGTATATATATTGAACAAGGTACAAACCATTAATCAGTCCATGTTCTGTAGGAAGGATGAATTAAATTTCGGAGTATCTCGAAATCGACAAAAAGGCAAACCTGCATCAATTAGTACCCAGGATACATGTTGTGTCCGGGCGATAACACCTGCGATAGCCGTACTGGAGAGAAAGTAAGTAATGGCGACATCTGAGAACTTGATTTCCGGCTTGTTCACCTCGGTAAAGTAAGCCAAGCGCCTGCAGCCTGCTCTCCTGCAGTAAGTTTCTGACGCAGCGGGATATTGAGGGGCATGGTGGACAATGAAGAAGGTATTCACAGGAAAAATACTCATCCATCGCGATTGGTTCTTTTCAAACGTCGAAACCGCCGAAACCGAAAGAGGGTCTTCGGACGGAACGGCTGATGATCCGACGGATGTAGCGGCCCTGAGAGGTCCGGAGAGGTCCGGCAGATCCGGGCTTTGTACCAACTCTGTATGTTCAGCGACTGCTCTTAAATTTGAGCTCTCTACTTGATCACAAATTCAGCTGGCATATTTCTCTAAGCTTATAGTATTATCGTTTTCTCTTACTTACTCTAGGCAATTGTCCGACCTGCGGGGGCCCACAGTGGGGAACCGGAAAAAGTATAATTCCTTGAGCAATCTGGAGTTTCCAGGATATACAAATTAAGATAGATCGAGACTCACAGAGGTTAATATTCAAAGATACCATTGAAGGGTTCTATGAAGACTTGCTTGAATAATATTTTCTATGTGGCCGAAATATTACAAGGAGAACGAGAAGCCACCAGACCGACGAACAGTACTTGACCGAACAGTGCAGATTCGGGCTCTCAAAATTGCTCAACCTAGCATCAAGTATTCGGAAAGACTGGACCGAGAGGTCGGATTTCAATTATCGTAATCGAACCGCCAGGTCCCGATTGACATTAGAATATAAATCGTTTGAAGCGCCCTCATGCGCCTCATCCAGCCGTCCGACTTGCGATTGCGAAATGAGAGCTTACGCTATTGTGGTCGGTCTTTTTGCAGGACTTGGTAGGCTTTTTCTGCATCCAACCTGTCATCTCAATTCATGACTCGTCTGCTCTTTAGGCTCCTTCCTCTTCGGGTTGGCGCTTCTTGAAAGCTGTCATCTGGTGTTCTAACCAAAGGTTTTCACAGTTATGATACAGGCATTATAACGACAAGTATTGCCCATGAAAGCTTCATAAACTGTACTTTTACCCTTTTACATCTTGCCTGCGGATCACTCACAGCCCCGGTCAGATATGCACAATCCTAACGCTGCGATGACGGGGGCAATCGTCGCGACTTACATTGCCGGTGAAGCCATTGGGGCCATTTTACAGATGATCATCGGCGACAAACTCGGTCGGAAGCGCTTTATGCAAGCTTTGTGTATTGTTGTAAGTGCCAAGCATCGATTGAAAGAAATAAGGATAACGAGGTATCATTTTATAGGTAACTATCGGGACTGTCATTCAGACCGCCGCTGCGAACTTTGCGATGTTTCTAGTGGGTCAGATACATTCACCTTTGCTGGGAACTCATACGCTCAATTTTCGATTACAGGCCGTATTCTGACTGGAATGGCTGTGTGAGTTGTGCTCCACCTGGTCTTCTACGGTCAATAGTTGAGCTGCTAATTATCTAGCGGAGGACTTGTGGGTACAGTTCCAATTTATAATTCAGAGATAGCGTATGCATATGCCTGGACCCTATTTTCCCTCATAAGATTCTGATTGTATTTTAGCCCACCCGAGCATCGGGGTATAATTGGTGGACTTTCTGGTTATATGCTCGGAGTTGGCGGATGCCTAGGTCGGTTTCAGCTCATTTACCTCTCTTACACCCTTAATCTAATCCGTTCCTTCACGCAGCTAACTGGGTTGGTTACGCCTGTGGATTCGCGTCGACTGGCAACTTTCAGTGGCGATTCCCCCTTGCACTTCAGATACCTCCAGGCCCCATTCTATTTATTGGATTGCAATTTTTCCTTCCGGACTCGCCCCGGTGGCTAATTCGTCAAGGCCGAGATGGAGAGGCTAAAGTCGCGTTCACGAAGATTCGAGGCGAATTGTCGGCCGTAAGTACTGTGCTCGCCCCAGTTCTGATTTGAGAATACATTTCACATATCCACCATTAGGAGGAAGTTGATTCCGAATTCGAGACTATGAAAGCGCAGATTCTCTTTGAGAAGGTGCATTACGCCGATCGGACTTTTGCTTGGTTATCACTGATAAATCTTCGCTAGTCCATTGAAATCTCATCTTTCGCGGAGGCATGGGAAAGATACAAGAAGCGTATACTCATCGCCGTCGCCGTCCAGTCCATGACTTCTCTTTCTGGAGTCAACGTAATCAGTAAGTGTTTGAGTTTGACGACCAAGGTGGTATATGCTTGGGTTCTGATGCAGCTTCTGTTTAGACTACTACCAGTCCACGTTGTACAAACAGCTAGGTTTCGCTGGACAAAATGTTCTTCTTCTCTCTGCCATTTACGGAACAATTGGTATCATTCTCAATGTTGTATCTGTGAGTGTGAATACGGTAGCAATATCAAGTCCAAACATGACGAATAAACCTTGTCAATCAGCTTCGCCTCGTGGACAGAGTCGGTCGTGTCAAGCTACTTGGTTTTGCAGCGCTAGGATTATCCGCTATCCTCATCTACTGTGCGATAAGTACGTGTTAACCTAACCGATACCGCGTCTTTCGAAAAATTGATTATGCATACAGTGACAAAGTTCTTTGCAACATCAAGTAACAAAGTCGGGAAGGATTTCACGATTGTTGGTATCTACCTCTACACTGCGATATACTGTAAGCTCATCTTTCCTGAGACAACAAGTCAATTAACGTTTCTTTTTCTACCTAGACCTAGGAATAAACAGTACGACGTGGTTGTACGGAGTCGAGATCTTACCAATCTTCCTGCGAAGCAAAGTGTGAGTGTCATGTCTCCATTGAATGGATTTCGAATTCAATCTTGATCCTCACTGGCAGCACCGGGCTGGCGGCTTGTTCGCATTTCATTTTCAACATTGCTATCACCGAGGCTGGGCCTAGTGTAAGCCATTTCTTAGACATTCCTCGGTTCCTTATATTCTTAGCATGTGCTACCAGGCATTCGCAAATATAAAGCAGAACTACTACTGTAAGTTCAAATTATACTTCTAAGTGTAGTTGATAATATAATTCCCACAGATGTCTTCGTTGCAACGACTTTTGTATCCGGGATCATGGTCTTTACATTTTTCCCTGAGTAAGTGACTTGATTCTCACTGTGCGAGTGAACTCAACACGGTACATACGCTAGGACGAAAGGCCGAACCCTCGAAATGATCGCAGCCGACTTCGGCGACGCTGTTGTTGGGGAACACATCAATCAGGAAGGTCAGAAGAAGACATCCGTCCATGAAGAAAGAGTAGAAAGCGTGTAATATTACACGAGTTTATCTTAGCATAGAATTGCGTGTTCCTATCTGAGAGTAGTGGCAGGGCTGTTCAGTGGCATTCACACTTCAGATCCCAGAAGCCCAGCAATCAATTCGGATCTCAGCAGAGGCTCCGGCCAGCAGATTTCACGGAAGACGCCGAGCAAATGCGTGAAGTAGACGCGTCGTACCGCGTTTGGAGAGATTAGAATCCCTGCACAGGGGTCAACTCTACCTTACATCTTGTAGACGAGTATCTTCCTTGTTCCACGGTGTCCGAATTGATACTGATCCGAGAGTAATTTTATCTATGCGACAGGTGAGTATAATTAGGCCCTCTGTGAACTTGGGATGCGGTGTACTTCTAGAAAATTTATTACCCAGCATGGTCCCTAGCCTACTTAGAAACGCTGAAAATTTCAGACAGCCTGCTATGAGGGTCGAACTCGCAAGACTCTGGACGCTGGTCTAGCTCGGAATTTTTCCATCATCCTGCTCAAGCTCAAGACCCGATCGACGTTTTTAAACTTGGCGTGATCATCATTGATGATAAACTCTATTTTCTCGAGTCGGTCTCACCAACACATGCAGGTGCCTCAAGCTAAATATCCTTTCTCCTTCCTTCCAAACCTCGATGTGCCTGTAAACCCATCCTGAAACTACTTTCACCTTGCATCCCATAGTTCAGCTCATAATTCTTGCGGCGTATATTGACTACAGGATATCTGGACATGAATAGTGCAGGCTTGACCGATTCTCAATTACGTGCTCTGCGTGAATGTGTCGCTAATGGCCGGATGGGTCTAGTAAGACTTTTGTTTAATTTTGCAGGGTCTTTGGCACTGAAGACCTGACCTTGCTGCTGCCTTTACCTTTGCCTTAGGGCATAACCTGTGCGTTAATGATCCGGTTTTCAGTCTCCTTGTTGACGCTTTGGTTTTCTAGATGCTGGTTCAACGCTTTTTGTAGGTTCTTTCTCTCTCGCTTCAGCTTCCAATCGACTTCACATTCACCTCAGTTGTACGATTATGTCCTAACCTTTGGGGACGAAGTGAGCGCTCAATGGTTACCGCTATTTTTCTGACTCGGCGTTCCGCTCATCACACGCTTCAATGGACAGGTAAGATACGTTTGGCGACCCAAACGGATAGCAATAGGTTCCGTGGCATTCTTCCTAGCTCGATACTGTGCAATGGCAGCGACTATCATCGTGCTCCTTCCTGTCAGTATTATGGATGTTTTCCCCCTTTGCCCGATGTTAAATTTCGCTGCCCGTGAATGTTTGTCTACAGAACAGCGACAACATATCCGGAACAAGTAATTCTGCGAATGGCAAGTTTCAAACTGTCATCGTTCGCATCCTCTGCAACTAATCTGTGGTTTTTGGCATATCTTTGTACTAATCTGCTGCAGTTCTGCGTTTGGTTTCAATCATTGCATCGGAAGGTGCATTTCCATCTCACCTGGGGAGGAAATATGATTCTAACAGATTGGGCCTGTAGTCATTATAGCCGTAAGGACTTGGGCAATATGGGGGAGAAGCTTTAAAATTCTGTTGGCACTGGTCGCTTTCTCTTTGGTGAGTACCAGGTCACAACTTCAGACCTTAAATAGCAGATGAAATCCTTCTTGCTCGCAGGCTGCTGTTATCCCCGCTGCATACATAGTTAGTGAGAGCGTAATCACTTCTCGTGGTATGTGTTCTCATTTGTCGGTTTGCTCGCTCTGATCGTTCGAACCCCAGTCGTGGCTCTTGTCTCTGAACAATTTATCGATGTGTGTAGTTTGAGTGTGGAGAGTTTTGAGCACGCATTTGTCGCGCCCTATGTTCTGGCAATTTTGTATGAATCTGGTGAGTGCATGGCACATCCTCTCTCTCACTATTACTGGCTGAAAGTCGGTCGCCCTCTCTGCACGTTTACTCGTGTCTAGTGACATTAACATTCTCGTTGGTACGTATTCTAAATTGGCGCAAAAACATACCGAAAAATATACGAACACCTTTGATCGACAATTTATGGAGAGACGGTCAGTCTCTGGATTGTGTAAATATAGCTTCAAAACTGAGCGGTTGATTTTCCCATAGGTGTATTGTACTTTTCGTTCATGCTGGGTAAGCTTGCTGGAGTGCTTCGTCCCCATCAACAGTAACTGATGGAGGACTTCCCCATCGTCTATCTAGTTTTAGGATTCATAAACATCGGGATAGTATTACAGCAGGGAGTATGTCGTCCCTGTATTTCACTTGCTGGAAACTTACTCCGAATGTTGCGTGACGTCCCAGATCCCTGAAATCCGAACGGCCAGCGCTGAGTACGTCGTTATCTCGTTTCCCTGACCGGAATCACTACCGCTCCAACTAACAACCAGCGTTGGTTCAGGCTGCAAGCGGTCATACATAGCGTCTTATCTACTCGAATTGTTATGGTAAGTCAAATTTTGAACTAGGGAGAACCAGGTTCTAATATTTGTTCGCTGTAGCATCTAGCCAAATCAAAATATTTCGGAGACATCACAGCCCCTGGTTCCTCCGTTTACGAACGTACTACTATCCAGTTTAGGAGTCGATTTCACAATACGAGTGCGCTGTCTACTCGCGGTGATACATCACTAAATCGTTGAGACAATGATTTACCCTGGTGGGAGTTTGAATGTACATTCATTATTTAGTGATAAGATAACGCAATTTAATCCATTCCATTTGGCTTGCCGTCGCGACATCAAATGATATTCCCGAAGCCAGTATGGTACCACATTCTGAGTGTTTAGTATGATGCTTTCAGTCGGGAAGGAATTGCCAATGTACAAACATTAATTCAACTCTTGATAATTGTTTCTCAAGTCGTAACTTGAATGGTGTGAATTTTAAATGTATAAATTAATTCTCGATGAACTACAACTCGTAGCATGAAATAATACAACCGCGATGACATAGCTGGTATTTATGGAAACATTGACGAACTGGTCATC
>KN834759.1:0-33500 GCA_000827265.1 Collybiopsis luxurians FD-317 M1 | reverse complement strand
TCTTGTCCACGCCTCCTCGTACTTACTACTGCCTTACCTACCGTTGATGCTGTATTCTATAGTTATATTGAATAGCATTTATTTTACTGTTCTTGCATGAGCATGAATCGAGGGTGAAATTTGAAAAGTGAACTAGCTCTCATTTGATTGGCTTCGCATGCTTCGATGGTATTCACAGCGGTCAGTATAGTGGTGTTTGGTTCTAAACGGAATGGCTGAAGGTTGAATATGCGAAGCGGGTAGCAGATACATATCAGCTGAAAATTAGGTACAATGATGGTACGAAATCTCGTTTGTTGTAATGTCAATTAATGCATGCTAAGTTGTCGCAATCTTTTTATATACATTATAGAGATGGTACGAGTTGATAATGCACTCTACTCAATGCTAATGCTTTCGCAAAGCTTCAACGATTTAGTGATGTATGTGTACTGTATAATTATACAGTAGTTACAATCAGAATCCCACAGATGTCTTCGTTGCAATGGCTTTTGTATCTGGGATCATGGTCTTTGTATTTTTACTGAGTAATTAATTCTCACTGTCAATACTCTTCAATGCATTAAACACACGGTATATATGGTAGGACGAAAGATCGAACCCTCGAAATGACCGCAGCGGACTTCGGCGACGCTGTTGTTGGGGAAAATATCAATCAAGAAGTTTAGACGAAGGAGACATCTGTCAACAAAAAAAGGATAGCTAGAGAGCGTGTAACACTGTACGAGTTTACTTTTTGCGTGTTCCTTTTTACTCTTGACCCGGAAGTGCAAGATCGCACCTAAATTATTTCCTGTGCTCCCATTTCTGAGCTATTCGCTTCAAAAAATCTACTGTATCATCTTAAATAGTGTGTGCAAAGATCTGTAAACTCAGAATTTTAATGAGCAATATAGAAACAATTCAGGATTTTTGACGAAGCTGAAAGCAGCCATTTTTTTACGGCGTGAGTTGACTTCGAAAGAAAAACTGCTCGAGAAAAAATAAGAAAGTAGATAGAAAGTAATTTGGGCATTGTATTAATTCTAAGAGGAAGCTGGTATACGTTTTAGGAAGGGGATTTCGAAGGTCGCAACCAAAACGAAAGGCTGCAAGTTGAACAGGTCGAAGGTTGTCCACTCCGACCCGCTGGCAGACTCTCGCCAAAATTTAGCAGGGGGTCACGGATGTCACGCTTGCACTTCGAGTTCTCCGCCATTTCGAAAGGTCTCACTAGTACCCTCTGGCAACTCTCTCGCTATTCCTTGAAAATCTGAAAAACTGATAATAAATTTCCAGTGTCTTGAGAATATTCTGACAAAATTTGGAGGCCATTGGATGAGAATCACAAAGGTTTTTCCATACCGACATTTTCGTTTGCACTCCAATATAGTAGTGGCTGGGCTATTCTCAGAAGTCTAGCAATCAATGCGGATCTCGATCAAAGCTCCGAACAACTTCTACGGGAAAAGCCGAGCTTTCCCTTTGAAAATAAGCAAACGCGTGAACTAGACGCGTCGTGACGCTAGTATCCCTGCAGGTACATTTTGCAGACCTTGTTCCACGGTGTCCGAATGGACTATGATCCGAGACTGATTTTATCTATGCAATATTGAGTTCCTCTGCGAACCTGGGATGCCACCTACTTCTAAAGGAAGAAGGAGATGTATTACTCCACACGGTTTCGCATGGTTTCTTGCCTAGGTAGAAACACCGAAAAACTCAGAGCAGAAGCCCGCTATGAGCGTCGAACTCGCAGTTCAAATGATATGGGTTTTCGGCTATAGTAACAGTGACTCTGGGCGCTGGTCTAGCATTTGGTGGTTTTCAAGCTACACCACTCAGGACACGATTTAAACTTTGTTGATGTTCATTGCGGTGCTTGACGTGATCATCATTGCATACATCGATAATAAACTTGTCGACGGACATCGGCTTGTTCAATGCTAGAATGTTGCAGAGCTCCCGCCAGCACATGGAGCTGCCTCAAGATAAATTTCCTTTCTTCTCCCGTCTTCTTCCCTCAAAACCTCAATGTGCCTGTAAACCCATCTTGGCGCTACTCTCACCTCGCATACCGTAGTTCAGCTAGTGTGAACTATGAATAGTGCAGGCTTAACCGATTCTCAATTGCATACTTTGTCTGAATGTATCGCTCACGGACGGCTCGGTCTAGTAAGGCTCTAGTTTAGTTTTGCAGGGTCTTTGGTATTGAAGGCTTGATTTTACTTCTGTTTCCCTAGGGAATAGCTTGTACGTTGCTGATCCATTTTTCGGTCTTCTTGTTGACGCATCGGGGTTCTAGATGCTAGTTCAGCGCTTTTTGTGAGTTCCTATTCCCTTGGTCCAGCTCTCAGTCGACTTCACGTTTACCTCAGTTATATGATTATGCCCTTACGCTCTGCGACGAAGTGAGCGCTCGATAATCGCTGCGATATCCCTAACTCGTTCCGCTCATAACGTGCTTCAATGAGCAGATACAATACATTTGGCGACCCAGAAGAATAGCAATAGGTTCCGTCGCATTCTTCCTCGCCCGATACTGTGCAATGGCAGCGACCATTGTTGTTCTCTTACCTGTCAGTATTGACATGTTGGCCACTTACCGCCCAATGTTGATCTCCGCTGCTAATGAATGTTGATTACAGAACAGCGACAACAGATCTGGAACGAGTAATTCTGCGAATGGCAAGTTCCAAACTTTCGTCGTTTGCATCCTCTGCAACTAATCTGTCGTTTTCGGCGTGTCTTCCTGTGTTGATCTGTTATAGTTCTGCGTCTGGTGTCAATTATTGCATCTGAGTGTGCGTTACGGTCTCACCCGAGGAAGGCAGGTGATTCTAATTCCAATTCGGTCTGCAGTCATCATAGCCGTAAGAACTTGGGCAATATGGGGGAATAGCCGTAAAATTCTGTTAACACTGGTTGCTTTCTCTTTGGTAAGTACGGAGTTGCACGCTCAGATCTTTGCAGTTAGATGAACTCCTCTCTGCTTGCAGGCTGCAGTTATCCCCGCTGCATACATAGTTAGCGAGAACGTAATCACTTCCCGTGGTATGTGTTCTCGTTTGTCGACATGCTCGCCCTGATCGTTCGAACCCCAGTCGTGGCTCTTGTCTCGGACAAATTTATCGATGTGTGTAGTATAAGTGTGGAGAATTTTGAACAAGGATTTGTTGTGCCCTATGTTTTGACGATTTTGTATGAATCTGGTAGGTGCCGACCTCTCTTCTCGCTTACTGTTGCCTGACTCCTAGTTGCCCTCTCTGCACATTTTCCTATGCCTAGTGACATTAACACTCTCCTTGATACGTATTCTAAAATGGCGCAGAACTATCCCCAAAAATTTACGAACGCCTTTGATCAATAATCTGTGGAGAGATGGTTAGTCTCTGAGTTCTGTAAATATCACTACAGAGCTCAGCAGTTCAATTGCTCATAGGTGTATTATACTTTTCGTTCATGCTGGGTAAGCTTGCTGGACTGTCTCGCTCTCCACTAGCGGTGACTAATGAAAACGCGCTTCATCGTCCATCTAGTTTTAGGATTCATGAACATTGGAATAGTGTTACAGCAGGGGGTACGTCGTTTCTGTTTTCAATCCTCCAAAAACTTACTTCCAATGTTGCATGATGCCCCAGATCCCTCAAATCCGAACTGCCAGCGCCGAGTATGTCGTTTTCTTGCTTCCCTGACTGTACTCATTGTGACTCTAACTGACGATCAGCATTGATTCAGACTGCAAGCGGTTATACATAGCGTTTTGTCTACTCGGATTGTTGTGGTCAGTCAATTTTAGGAATAGGGCGAATCAGAATTCTAATAGTTGTTCGAGATAGCATCTAGCCAAATCAAGGGGTTTCGGAGACATTACAGCGCCAGGATCTTCCGTATATGAACGTGGTGGTACTGGGGTTCAGTTTACGAGTCAATTTCACAATTCTAGTGGGCTTTTTACTCGTGGTGATATCTATTATGAGGATCGGTAAACAAAAAAAGACATGATCTCGTTATGGTGAGATCATGGCTTCATTCCAAGCAGGGCTGGGAGAGGCGGAATTATAGATCCCCTTCCCAAAGGACTAGTTTACCATGTGTGTATTTTTTTCAATGGGTAGATTGTATCAATGTACGAGTATGCAGGAAGCCGTGGACTGTCAAGGCAGGTTTTTGAAGCGCCCTGTAAGCGCCCATGGTGTGCGAGTCAAGCTCCTCCAAACTCCCGAAATTTTAAACAAATACACAGTCAAGCAAGACCTTTCAGTAACGACCGAACTGCCTACAGCTTTCCATACGCAACTTTTCCATCAATAACGGTCGCCAGCACCTTCGTCTCCAAAATCTCCCTATACGGGATCTGCATAATATCTCTATCGAGCACCACAAAATCTGCCTTTTTCCCTGTTGTCAACGAACCACGCTCGTGTTCCGAGAAGGAAGCGTAAGCAGCGTCAAGCGTCATTCCTTTGAGCGCTTGTGGGCGAGTGAGGGCTTCCGATGCGTACCTGCGTGTGCGGTCAGAAATGTGAGTGGGAGGGAAAGGAGGAAAGAATCAGTATACATACCATCCCTGTTCGCCATGTGGAGACATGCCGTCGACGGAGAGACGAGAGACGGCTGCATAGAAGCCTAAAAGTGGGTTGACACCCTCTACGGGAAAGTCGGAGCCCAGAGGTAAAATATGGATAGGTGACTCTCTGTTGAGGTGGAATGTTAGGCTGAGATTTCGAATACGAGAGAACTTCAATGGAGGTACACCCACCTTAATAGCGTCTGGTATGCATATGCGCCTTTAATCCGGTTTGGACCCTAAGAAGAATCGCATATCAAGCTAACTTCAGTGGGAGTTTGAGTTTCAAACGCACTAATCTAGCTTCGGCATACCACATATCGCTAGTTCTGGTGAGGAAGATCAGTCAAGGCTCCAAAGAAAAATTACAAATTCTATACATACGCATGAGTGGGCTGAACACTCGCAATGACTAAAGAAGTATCATTGAATTCAAAGCTTTTTTAAAAACCGAAGCAACGCAACCCACCACCTAGTTTCCCAGTCCGTCGAAGATCATCCATCGTCATAATCTGTGCATGCTCAATCCGCGGCCTCCATTCTGTTACATTAGCCTTTACACCGCCATCAGTGTTTTTGCCTTCGATGAGGCCTTGGAAAATGTCGAGCACGATATGATTTGCTCGGTCTCCGATGCAATGTATATTCTGAATTTTGGTCCTCAGAATGGGGGGTTTAGGTATTCGATTAGCTGACGTACGACTTGCCATCCATCTTTCCAAAACTGTTTAACCAAATTAGAAAGCGCCTCAGGAGTGCTTCGCATAAGTCCGCTTGTTTCCGGCTTGTCGGAATACGGCTCTAGGAGTGCAGCACCCCAGCTGCCCAGGGCACCTGCAAATTCGAATCGAATCAGGTTTGCGATGTTTAGTCCCGAAAAAGGAGAGCCGTACCATCTGTATATAATTTGATGCTCCGGACTGTTAATCGGCCGTGTTTGCCATAATTGATCAATCGAGGAATCTTGGAACCCCAGTATTCGTCTGAGAGGACATTTCCCATTGCATATAACCGTATCTACCCAGGGATTAGCTCGGGATAGCCAGGGAGTGGGATAAGAGTCTCACAGGTATCTTTCCGGCGTCAGCCTGTCTACAGATGCCGGATGAGCCAAAGCTATAGGAAGAGGGCTGAACTCACTTTTTCATGACTTCAATCATCTTTGTTGAAGAGTCGGCGTCATGGACTGACGTAAGGCCGTATGAGAGAGCAGCTTTCATGGTAGCATCAAAGAACTGAGTCATCTGCTCCTCGGTCCATTCTGGAACAGGTACCAGGGTCATAGCGTTGTCGACAAAGATACCTGGGGAAGAGAAATAAATGGGTGGTTGTGGAAAGGCGACGTCGGAGGTACGCACCAGTAGGAACACCATTCGAATCGCGTATGATTAAACCACCTTCCACGTCCGTTGGAAGGTCTCCCATGTTTTCCAACACATGTCCGGATACCCACATTGCATGTCCGTCCACTCTTCTTAACGCAATGGGGCGGCCTTTGAGAAGGGGATCTGCGTCGAGGTCGGCTGCGGTAGGAAATCGTTTTTCTGGCCATTTTGTCTGATCCCAACCGAATCCTTCAATCCAGCGTGAAGGATCATTGTGAACGTCGGGATGAGAAAGTATGTAGGCTTTTACTCGATCGAGAATTTCTAATGGTCCGTTAAAGCAGTAGATTCGGAGAGTTGCGGTATGAATGTACCTGTGATGGATTTACAAGTTTCTAGCTCGAGCTGCATTTTGAAACCATTCTCAATGATATGGGCATGAGAGTCTATGAGCAGTTTTAGATTTCAGCGGGCACATCAAAGAAATGATATTCACCAGTTAATCCTGGAACCACAATCGCGTTCGAGTCGATGTAAGAAACTTTTGGAGAACCAAAAAGACGCGTCAAAAGGCCAAAAACTCCGTCCTTCTTCGCTTGTATCTTCTGAAGGCTTCCAATGTCTGAAATACGCGTGCCTTTGATAGAGATACATTCGACTTGGGGTCTAGCTTCGTCCACGGTGTAAATGCTGCCAGATTTCGAGCATACTGAGTATTCTCTTTCAAGCAAGGGAAGCCGGTCAGAAAGCAAGAAGCCGGTCAGTGCAAATATAGCACCGACAAGAAGGGATTTTCTGGCCTGGCTTTGTGTCTGCGGTGGTTGAAGCTTCGGGGCCATGAGAGTCCGGGCGCTAAAATTCCAGGCTGAAGGAACGTGATCATTGCTCGGCTTGCTCATCGATTTTATCGACGACCATGGATTGCATGGATTCTCCCTGGGACGAAGATGCAGCGCCAGATGCTCACAGAGACGCAGAATGGTCCAGGATTTCTGAAGAATTCACAACGGCAAGTACAATTTTTTTAGTTTCTCGCTCAGTTTATTCATATCAAAGGGCAGACTGGCTATCGCGAAGGCATAACGGCAGGAAAAGAGTCTGCTCTTCAGGAAGGCTTTGACAGCGGTTTTGCTAATGTCGGCGCACCAATTGGTCGGGAAATAGGAATACTTCGTGGAATGATCTCAGCGCTGCTGGCATCCCTAAATGGGGGAATGCGTGTGCAAGACGAAGCCTTGCTCGCTGAAGCTCAATCCATTTCTTCTCAGCTGTCAAAGATTCGTTTCTCAGAAGTTGCACCCCGAGATCTCGAGGCAGAAGCTCATGCCCGGGAACATCTCGGCGAAGATGATGAGATGGAAGAGAATGAAGAGTTGGCGGAAAAGCGAAAGATGGAAGGATTGGAGGATATGTTGAATAGGATGTCCGCAGGAGTTGATCCTGCACCTACGGAAGAGCCAAAACTCACGATGGAGGACGTGCAAAAGCTGAAAACTCGCATTTTGTCGGTATGCGCAACGATCGGTGTGAATATCAACTGGAGTTGAAAAAGGCAAGTGACATATAGACGGTATAGGATTTTCCATATACTGGGAGCTCTAATTTATCAATGTGCGTGCAGTTCTAGCAGTTTTGCAAAAATTGTTGCTGCTCAGGCCCAATTTGTACGCCGTGACAGGAAAATAACTGGTGGGTACCAATCTGTCTGTCTGTTAGATCGCTAAAAGCTATCCTTCTATTAGGCCGAGGCATCCCAAAAATCTGGGCCTTACCCGACTGTTCGTGGTACCGAGGTTACGGGAGAAGGAAACCTTGCTATTTACTTTGAGTTACCCCGTGGTCCCGACGCCGTATAGGTAATCCAGTCCAGCTGCTATGAATCAAGACTTTTGTGCGAGCTACGTAGTGCCAATTATGGTCGTACCTGGTTCCTCTGAACGCTGATTCAGGACCAAATACCTTTGTTAAGCCGAACTGTATTACATGTATTGTTGTAAGAGTAGCAAGAAATCCCCTATGTATTCCCGGAGCAAAGCGGCAAATAACCTCCGTGCCGCTATATGGCAAACTCATTTGGAAACTTCTTTTGAACCGGGTTGTTACTCACCATCACTCGTCCCAATATCCAGCTGGCCCCGGATTTGCCAACAAGGATGGCAGCTTACTCTCCAATGAGTCCGACCGTGAATCAACAACACTATCGCGACGTCAACGTCGCTACCTCGGGATCTCCTCCACAGAGGCTCAGGCCAAGTAAACAGCGCTTCGTCGCTGAATTATCTCAGTGTCTTTTCGACTTTGTTATCCAACTATTACCAACACAAGAGGAGCTCGCGGTCAAGGAAGATGTCAGGAAACTTTTAGAGAGGCTAATCCGCACGATTGAGCCTGACAGTCGATTGTTATCCTTCGGGAGCACCGCCAACGGATTCAGCTTGCGAAATTCAGGTGGGTAGCTGGCAATGATTTGGAAGCTATCTTCTGAATCTGCGGGCCAGATATGGATTTATGTTGCCTTATCGACTCTGAAGAGCGCCTGGCTGCCACGGACTTGGTGACGATGTTAGGAGATTTACTCGAACGAGGTGCGAAGGCACTAAAACCTTGTTCGTCTTCCGAGTGGTTCTCATTTTTATCATCTAGAAACAAAATTCCACGTCAAGCCTCTCCCTCATGCGCGAATACCAATTGTTAAATTGTCCTTGGACCCGTCACCAGGACTTCCACTAGGAATTGCGTGCGATATTGGCTTCGAGAACAGACTGGCCTTGGAGAACACTCGTCTCCTTATGTGCTATGCCATGATTGATCCTACCAGAGTTAGGACGATGGTATTATTTTGTGAGTACCTTCCTTGGATGGTTAGATTCAGGCCCTTATCGCGATCACAGTAAAAGTATGGAGTAAACGGAGGTGACTGGCATCATCGTTTGTTCGTTTATTCCATCCATTTAGACGCCCGCTTTAGAAAAATCAACTCGCCATACAAAGGGACATTATCTTCCTACGGATATGTCCTGCTAGTGATATATTTCCTAGTACACGTTAAGAACCCTCCAGTACTGCCCAATCTGCAACAAATGCCGCCTCTGCGGCCAATCTCAAAGGAGGAAACACATCTCGCAGGCTACAACACATGGTTCTTTGATGACATTGATCTCCTTCGCCAACGGTGGCATTCTGAAAACACGGAGAGTGTAGCAGAGCTGTAGGTTTCCGAAAATAGAAACTTTGACATCGCATGGCCCACTCACTACTATTTGATTGTCAGATTGATTGATTTCTTTCGGTACTTCTCGCGAGATTTCCCCTACAACTCCGGCGTAGCATCAATACGTGCTGGAATATTAAAGAAGGAAGCCAAGGGTTGGCAGAACGACGTGAGTCGAGGTACAGCCGCCCTTGCTGATCATTTTTGACGTCGTGCAGGTGACGCCTGGTCGGTATTATAACGACGCTCGGGAAAGGAATCGATTATGTATAGAGGTAGGTCTCTT
The DNA here is from genome assembly GCA_000827265.1 of Collybiopsis luxurians FD-317 M1. NCBI lineage: Eukaryota > Fungi > Basidiomycota > Agaricomycetes > Agaricales > Omphalotaceae > Collybiopsis > Collybiopsis luxurians. The sequence goes on along the minus strand of KN834759.1, from coordinate 24,129 downwards.
TTAGAGCGGATTTTAGCTTGAACTGACAGACTCCTTGTAGGATCCTTTCGAGACCGACTATAATGTGGCCAGATGTGTGACAAAGGATGGTCTGTATACGGTCAGTCTTCCATTTGAGTCTTAATGTTGTCCGCGGTCTTACCTGGGGTCTGAAGATTCGGGGTGAATTCATGCGTGCCTCCCGAGTCTTGGCTAGTCGTCCAGAGCGAGCTATCCTAGCTCTTGCTGATTTATGCGAGGAGCGCAAAGATGAAGATTTAGTCACTGCACCTCCATACACTCCTTCAAGGCAAGTGCCTCCGCAGACCCCTTATTCGGTGGGCAGTCGGTCAATGCGATCAAAAGGAGCCCCCTCAATACCCTCTCCAACGATAAAATTACATGAACCAGGACCTTCATTACCGCAGCAAGTACCGATACGACCGCCGCCGGAACATATGGCTCCAAAACGAGGCCAATGGACTAGTCCGCCGCCGCCAGAAGCACCTCCATCTGATCACTCGCTATTCGAAAACCAACTTGGGATGAGTCTAGAGCTAGCGACAGCCGCTACCGAAGCCCGTGAAAAAGAAGAGGCGTACAACTCTTCTTCCAGCAGCAGCGAAATCCTCGATGACGAGGATAGACGCTCCGACGCAGCAGAGTCTGACGATGTCACCTCAATACGCTCCTATACTGAAGGAACAGCCTTCTCAGCTAGTCCTTCCTTCCGCCGACCTTCCTGGCTTACTCAAGCAAGCCCTACGATGCGCTTAGCTCAAGCACAAGCCGACATCACTCATGATTTGCCATCTCGATTTTCTCCGAGCAATCGACATCGGTTCCATCGATTTGATAAACCTGCGAGTAATATTTCACCAGGTCTAGCCGAGCCTCCCAAATCGGAATCCATGAAGAGATCTTCGTCTGGTCCAGCCCGACCGTTAATAAAAGGACATTCCCCTCTTGCTGTCTCTATTCCCCTTCCACCGTCTCCGGATGTTTCTGTGGGGCCTGAAGAGCCTGCTACTGTATACTACGAAACAAGGTCTCCGCATTCGACCTACTTATACCCTAGTCCTGGAATGCACTCACCACTGTCTCCATATCATACTCATCATCACTACTATGGGCCTGTCCCTCACGACATATTCCCTGCTAACCTTCCCACTATTTCCCAGAATTTTCCTGAAGGTATGGTCGACGTGCCTTTGGGATTGTCCTCTGCAACGGGACAGATGACGCCCACCCCTGCTTCGGTGTCGTCACATAATCATTCACATTCGACTTCTACGATCACGTCGCCCACTCCTCCGCCTTCTGCTTCCAAATTTCCATCTATCAGTAATAACAGCAATCAAAATGTACTTTCTAGCCAACCCACTGTAACAATAGCCATACAACCTCGACCAACATCACTGCGCGGTCATTATGTACCCTTTTCACCCGCCGAACCTCTCCAGGATTCTCACTCTCAACAATCGCCAACTCAACCCCGACCAGCTGCGCTGCGCGCTCGTCATGTTCCCAACTCAAATGATAACTCACCTCCTCAGAAATCGCAGCCGCATCCCCCTACAAACGGTAATGGCACAAGTGCCACCGAATCTCCGCCACCCAGATGGAACCATTCGATGTATCCAGAATCGTTGCCTGCTTTTGCTAGGTCTGGAATCTCACCGACGTCTTCGTCGACTGGGTATTCGACATCGCTGTCTAGATCACCGTCGCCGAGATCGGGATCGGTGTCGCCTCCTCGGTCACCGCCGCTTCCTTCACCTCCGCTACCGCCGCCGACTCTGTCTGCAAAGCCAGTGACGAAACTGGGGAAGGAGGAAGGTTTAGGAAGACTGGAGAAGGAGACGATCGAATGTCTGACGCCTTTTCGGGATGAGGATGGAGGGGTGATTGAGGTCGGGGATGGAGTGAAAGCGAGTGACGGTCCGCGATAGCACCTGTGAAGGACGAGCCTTGACCCTCGACCACCTCCTCTGAAAGATCTAATCCAGTAATTATTTGGACCAGTGCGCTCCGCTCGCTATCGACGAAACCCATCTTCCAGAAGCATTTTGGTAATTACACTCTGCCAATCAACCGTAACTTTTTTCTCTATCCAAATGCTGTTCGTTCGTGTGTCCAATTTCATTCGCTTGGTTTGATCTACTTATATACTTTATATATCTTACTCACGCGCTTCAATATTCTGCTAGACTTGTTTTTTTCTTTCTCCTCTTACAAAGATATTTACTCTTTCCCAGTTTGCTAACCTACGTCTGCTTTGCTATGTTCCAGACCACTGCCCATGACCTCTTTTGTACTTGTAGCATCACCAGTCTTTCATATTCCCCTTCTCAGACCTTGTTCGGGTCAAACGAATGCGTTCCCCTTCTCTTCCCCTCCCTCTCCCTTCCTTTACCCTCCTCGATACGAGGTACGTACTCATTCGAGTACTTTTATAGTATAGCGCTAGATACACTCGGGAACGTATGCGTCCATTTACTAAATATAATGTACATGATATTTGACTAGAGGGTATGGTGTGCGAGGAGATGTTACTCTTGGGATAGGAAAGGATTTGCGATTTCTTCCGAGCCGTCTACGGGACTAAGGAGGATGATTGTGGGCCCACGAAGGACGACGAGTCCGAGTGATCGAGTACGAGGTTCTGGTACTGGGGAAACAGCGTCAGTCTGAGTGTAAAGAAAGCAAAAGAGATTCGAAAGCTCACGTTCGACTTCTTCTTCGACATCGTCCAAGACGAGATTCAATAATTGGTCGTATCCTTTGAGGCTGCCGGTTACTGGATAAATGTGAATCAACGGAACCGATAGATCTTGGTTGACTCGCACCTTCTCTTCCACCGGTGAATTTTACTCTAATACGTTCGTTTACATATTTGGATAGGTCGAGGATGGCTTCACGTTTTGGTTTGTCTGCTGAAGCTGTGGAAGAGGATGGGCCATGGCTGCGACCTCCTCTGCTAACGAAAGAACCGCCGCGACCGGCTCGAGCTGAACCACGACCCTATAGATTTTGAGATAATGATGAATTAAGCATTGCAGAGACATAAAGGAATAATAAGACCGACTCTATCTGCCATTATTGTTACGCGTTGAGATTGTTTGTGGCAGTGAACAAGAAAGGCAATCAGCTGCTTGACTTGAACCCATTTTTTTTTCTCTCTTCTTCACCTTGACCACGAACCATGAACGCAACCGAACTGCTGGCCAATACTCTCTCTCCTGGTATGCCTCTCTCTCTCTCTATCCAGCGCGTTCTCCGATACCCATTCAGCCTTTATTAGATGCAAGTACGCGTCAGGATGCCACACAAAAACTCGAAAATGCCTCGAGAGAGAATTATGTCCGTTTCATCGTTCCTCGTTTTCTGCTGTGAAAAAATGTTTATTTTTTTTGCTTATAGCCAGAGTACATGCTCATGTTATCGTCGGTGTTGAGGGACGAAAATTCTCCGATACACGTTAGAAATGCTGCTGGTTTAGCCTTGAAGAACGCTCTCAGCGCACGGGTGCGTCCTCACATCCTCTATTCTTTCATTCAATTCTCACTCGATTTTCTTCCTCCTTCTCTTTCTTTCTCTTCTTTTCTTTTTTAGGACGCCGCACGGCAAACAGATTACTCGAACAGATGGATGAACCTCAGTCCAGATGCACAGACCAAGATCAAGCAAGAGTCGTTGATGACTCTCGGCTCGAGCAGCACCAAAGCTGGAACGTTTGCTGCCCAAGTCGTCGCTGCCATCGCCGCCGTTGAGCTTCCTCAGGGTCAATGGAACGACTTGATCGAAGTCTTGTTGGGTTTCGTCAACAATCAACCCAGTGCAAACCTCAAAATCGCTACCCTTCAGGCTATTGGGTTTATCTGCGAATCAATAGTGCGTCCTTTGTTCTTCCTTTGGGAGTCAAACATAAATTGGGGGGTTTATTTATAGAAACCCGACATCCTTGCGCTGAGGTCGAACGAAATATTGACTGCAGTCATACATGGCGCTCGAAAAGAGGAAACCTCCCCCGATGTCCAACTTGCCGCCATTCGTGCCCTTTACAACTCGTTAGAATTCGTCCGTGATAATTTTGATAGAGAAGTACGTGCTTCTTGACCTTTATCTGCCCCAATCGTTGTGGCTCACAGCCTTTGTTTTTTTTCAGGGAGAAAGAAACTACATTATGCAAGTTGTTTGTGAGGCAACTCAAAACCAAAATGTCCATGTTCAAGTTGGCGCATTTGAGTGTTTAGTGAGGATTATGGATCTATACTACGATAAGATGGGTTTATACATGGAGCAAGCGCTGTTCGGTGTAAGTAAACCTTCTTGCATATAGCAGTTGCTGAACACTGATCGCACACCTTTTCCAGTTGACTGTCGTTGGAATGAAACATCCTGATGAACGTGTTGCATTGCAAGCCGTAGAGTTCTGGTCTACTGTCTGTGAAGAGGAAGTTGAGCTCGCTCTGGAAGCTCAAGAGGTGTGTTATCATCTGCGTCCCTGTTGATGTCCATCTTTGTTGATGTTTGGGAATAGGCTCAAGACTACGGTGAACTGCCCGAGCACGAATCCAAGCACTTTGCCAAGATCGCACTTCCCGAAATCGTCCCTGTGCTGCTCATGCTGCTCACTAAACAAGAGGAAGACGCCGAGGAAGACGAGTGGAACGTCTCGATGGCCGCTGGAACCTGTCTTACCCTCCTTGCAGGCGCCGTAGCCGACGCTATAGTTCCGGCCGTTATTCCATTCATCGAAGCCCATATCAAATCCGAGGACTGGCATCATCGCGAGGCTGCCGTTATGACTTTTGGTTCTATCCTCGAGGGGCCCGACCCTGTCGTATTGACTCCTCTAGCGGAGCAAGCGCTCCCTTTGCTGATCAACATGATGGGAGACAACAATCCGCACGTCAAGGACACGACAGCGTGGACCTTGGGCCGGATTTGCGATGTCCTGATTACCGTTATCAAGCCTGATGTCCATTTACACCCATTAATCTCCGCCTTGGTTGCAGGCCTTCAGGATAACCCCAGAATTGCTGTCAACTGCTGCTGGGCTTTGATGAACCTTTCCGATCAGCTTGGGTTGTATTACGGTGAACAAGATGACTCGTCCGACACTCCGGCTAATGGGCCGCTTTCGCCGTACTATGAGGGTGTCGTTCAGGCTTTGCTTCACGTTACTGAACGGTATGTTTTGGATGCATACATTTTGCGGTTTTCAAAGTCTTATTTGGGTTTAGCTCTGGTAACGAGGCCAACTATCGGACGGCTGCCTACGAAGCTATCACTTCCTTCCTTACTCATGCTACTGCCGATGCTATACCCGTGGTGCAAAGTACGATCGTCGCTATTCTCCAGAGAATGGAACAGTTGCTGGGTATGCAGGTATGTAATGCCCTTGAGACACATCCTGTTTCTAATCCGATAAGCTGACGGTTGAATTTAGAACCAAATCGTTGGTGTCGACGACCGCAATAACTGGAATGAACTCCAGAGCAATTTCTGTTCTGTTGTAATCGTGTGTTTTCTTTTTTCTTTGGCTCATTAGGTGGACAGGGAGGTTTTAATCTTTTGCCTGCCAGTGTGTCATTCGAAAACTCGGTCATGGTATTCAGCCGCTAGCAGACCGTATCATGACTGCTGTTTTGCAGTTGATACAATCTGCGGGTAAAACGTCAACGGTTCTTGAAGATGCCTTCCTAGTTGTGGGATCGCTAGCTTCAGGTAGGCTGCAATTTGTCCCTGCTACTGACGCGGAGACTCAGTGCAATTTTTCTCGTAAACAGCGTTAGAAACTCAATTCTCGCCATACATTTCCGCCTTCTTGCCTTACCTATATCCAGCCCTCAAGGCACACGAAGATACTCAGCTGTGCACAGTAGCCGTCGGCATTATTGGCGACATTTCTCGTGCACTCGGTGACCAAAGTGCGCAATACGCTGGACCGTTCATGACGGTACTTTTGGAGAACCTGCAGAGCGATGTGCTGAATAGGAATGTGAAGATTGTGATTTTGTCGTGCTTTGGTGATATTGCGCTGGCTATTGGGCCTCAGTTTGAGCCGTACTTGGGTACGACAATGGATGTGCTTAGGCAGGCTGGAACGGTACAGCCGAATCCTGTGGGTTTTCGTTGATGTTGTAAGATTTGGTTGCTGATACCATTTCTCTTGTTAGCTTGATTATGATCTCATGGACTATGTTGCTCAATTGCGCGAGGGTATTCTCGAGGCATATACTGGTATCGTTACTGGATTGAAGAGCACAGAGAAAGGTAGACGCTTCTTAAATGTACAATCATTGAATGTTTCTGATCATATCTCATCAGTGAACCTCCTCCTTCCGCATGCCGCAAATATCCTAGAGTTGATTCAGCGTTGCCTTTCGGACGACGAGAGGACCGAGTCGCTAGTGAAGCTGTGCTATGGATTACTTGGAGATCTCGCGGATTCGTTCCCTGGTGGTCAACTCAAACAACTGCTGTTGCAGCCCTGGGTCGTGACGGAGCTCAAGGCTAGACATCGTATGAGCCCAGAGACGAAGAAGACTATGCGTTGGGCTCGAGAGGTGCGTTTGATGCTCTTTGTCGGATATAGTCGTGTCTAATTGGATGCTCACCTTGTAGATGGTCAAACAAGCAACGCAATAGACACTTGATTCCTTTTATCGATTTTTCTTTTTGCTCTCTTCTTTACCAATTCCTCGTTTCTTTTTCTCTGACGACATGATCGCATGCAATCAATATATATGTATATATCACTACTACCCTCGACGTACTCCACGATCCGCCCTCTAAAGGAGGAAATACTGCAAATTATAGTTTGTTACGAATTGCATGTAATAGAATGCCAGTGAACGCAGCTGTTCTCTGTTTCTTTTTTTTTTTTCTCTTAATTACTGTCGACGGTCCATCCATGATATCCTGCGGGGTTTCTCTTTTTGCTCTGTGTTTTTTTTCTGTTTTGGTTCACCCTCGTCGCCGACTGACTCCATGATCAGATCCCAACCAAAAACTGAACTGTATCCTTTGATTACTCTTTACCTTATCGTTCAACGCGCATTTTTCCCTCTCTTTTTTCTCGTCCAACCCTGAACCTAGCAATGTTCTTTTGAATTCTGGTTTGTGTGTCAACCTCACTGCTTGAAAGATTTTCTCCCAAAAGCTTTGTTCCATCGCTGTCTTGAAATTCGAACACTCTTTTTTCGATCTTTCTCTTTTGGCATTTGTATTTTTCCTGCCTGTTCAAACTCAACTCTGCATGTAGCCATTAAATATTTGTCTCTCTCTGTCTCTAGGTCTCTCTCCTTGAAGCTACCCTATGTCTCTCCCAGAATATGAAACTGATGTCAAAGATATCGATATACCGTGTCGACGGAGATAGTGCTCGTAAGTAGACGCTGCAGCGACGAACAGAGTCGGGATCTCTAGTAGCCAAGTAGCTAATTGTGTATTTGACAAATTGCTGTTTTTTAGATGATTCTTAAACACCATCGGTAGTTGCTGTCTGTTGCAATTGTTCGATGGGATCGGTTAGTTGTTCACCGCTATACGTGTCATCTCGAGTCATCAAGTCAAGTCAAGTACAGGGATTCTGTCCGTTTACTTGGGTGTTAAATCTCCCTATGATTTTTATATTTTAAGCCTCTGAAATTATTTCTGAAAGATCTGATTCTTTATGACTTTGTCCAGTCCATTCATGATCAAGACTTGATCAAGACTGGGTATAGAAAGGTCAAGCTTTGAAGGTCGGAAGGCGCGAGCAAGAGCTGGCTTCGAGCGGACCGGAGTGATCCGGTTCTAGATAACCAAATATCGACCAAAGAAACTTGTCGAATCCGAGAGTCAATGATAGAACTCACAGGACACGTTAGGTCGGACATAACCCTTCTCTCCTCTATTCTCAGCGGCCGACAACTTAATTCCTCGCCCCTCCCTCCTTACAAGTCAAACAAGAAACCCGACCTGTTGGCCTATATTTCCGCAATCCTCACGATTGGCAACGACAGCGATCCGGTGGCGCATTCAGTCCATGCTGTTTCCGGACGGATAGAGCCCAATTTAATCGAGTGCATCGTCTGTGTTGAAAACCCAGGCCAAGCACAGGATAGATCAATAAGTCCACCAACAGCGATTCCTACGGTGGGTCGTTTGGAAGAGGTCGAAGGCGTTGAGGATGCCAATCGCGGGGCCCAATTATTGAAGAGATGGGATGAACCCATTGAAAAAGGGTTCAAGTGCGTTAACTACAAAAGATATCATAATTTCCCGGATGCTAACTGAACGCAGCCAACGCGAATATCCTTTCAAGCAACATTTGCGCGATGTCTTTCAAATTCTTTCTCATTTTTGTTCCTGCAATACATCGCGGGATTCTCAGGATATTTTTGATAACTTTGTGTTCCTTATCCATAGCCGAGCCTTCCGCAAACTCGGTTGGCGTATCGAAGAATTCCTTACTCGTTGGGGTAGAATGCCATTTCTCGTCATCAGAGAAGGGATCGACATTGGAAGTGTGCAGCCCAGCAGAATTTATCACGAAAAATTCTCATATTCCGAGGTTCGGATCTTGGACTTTTCTGAATTCCCATGTCTCGGAAACATTTCCATCAAGAACATCTCCAAGAACGAATGGCAGCCATGCGAGCTCCAGGTTCACTCTCAGAATGTTGAACAATGGCTCGATAGCTTTGTACAGCACTTTGAGCAGCTGAAGAAGCTATTTCCTAAGCCCAACCATGACTTGCCCGCTCCCCTTCCGCTACCCAATAAAGTCGTGGTTGGTGTGATCTACCTCCAATGTCTTGTGAAATTGAAGCCTGTTATCAAGTACATACTGACAATTCCGGGAGTGGAGAAGGCTCTCCTTGACACTGGTATGTTGTACGAGCTTGCTTATTTTAACCGATGCAAACACTGACATTGTCCCAGAGGACACTATGGAGATTCATGAGTTAATGAAACCTGAGGATGATCACTTTCTCCATAACTTCATATACCCTTCTGACCCTGAACACAAGAATGACAAGCAACATCATGAGTGTGGAATTGCAGCTGAACAGAGCAACGAGGGCAAAAATGATGAGGACCAGTGGTTGGATGACAAGGATGAGAAGGACGACTTGCTCTATGATGCAGTCATCAATCCAGCAAGTGGGTATAATATTCTTTCTTATTTTCATTTGCTCGTCCTGATCCTGATTTTTCAACCAAAGACAGCACAGACAACACTGGCGGTGGCCGCTTGTTGCAGTCCCTGGACACAATAACGGCTTGGCTGGTCTCGTCCCGTTCACTTTCAACGCGAGCTCACCAGTTCCTGGGAAAGAGACTTAGTGTCAAATATCTCTCCTGTCCTGAGGTTCCACCCGCGCCAGCAAAATGCGACCTAAATATGAAAACAAAACTAGATGTACTTTTCCCAGATCTGAATCTGCGTACCGACCAGCGGAATATCGAGAGCACAATGAGACGCTGGGATAAGGCCAAGCTTCACCCTGAGGCTACGCTGATGGCGTGGGTGTTTGGGGAAGGTAAAGAAGAAGGTAACTCTCAGGTACCCTTTCATCTCGATTCTGCCTGCTGCCCCTTCTAAATTTCATCTCATCAGCTGTACGGACAGCAAACATCCATAGCGGTCAGCAAAAAATGTTGTTTTCTATGCTGGCTGCTGCATCAAAAGCTCAACCTCAAAGGAGATGTTCAGTTCAGTCTCTCAGACACTCACAACAGCATCTGCCCCTGGATTCCGCCACGGGAAGTCCCGAATGATATCCTAATCGAGCTTCGTCGTTTATTATTGGGCATAATCGATTCTTTAACCGGCGGTCATCCGAATTCGCGGCAAAGCTCTGGCCCCTCCTTCGACGTTGATCACCATTACAGGTTCATAACTTGAACCAATCGTGATGAACTTTCTTTTTTTTTGGAATGTCACTGTACAATCGTGTCTGCCGCTGTTTAAAATGCCTCTAGAAGTTTAAAATCAATGTTCAGGTGTAAAGGGCTGGAGGTGACCGCAGGCAGCAGTGAAAGTGTGGTCTGCTGCAGAAGAAAAGTCTTTCGCGATATGGATCGATAGTGCTTTAACATTGTGCCCGAGGGAATATGCAGTTACACAGCTGCTAAAGTACTTTGCTGCATCGGGTGTACCTTGCATATAAATTGACTATAATTAGGTACTAGACGCTGCAGGGACGAACAGAGTTGGGATCTCTAGTACTTGGCTATATTTTGGATAAATTGATTACAAGTTCCAAACAATGATGAATTTCGAAACACCATCTGAAATCGCTGCACCGTACGTATCATCATCAAGTAGGGTAGAATCTAGTAGAATCTGTTTATGTTCGAAGACTTTGATGTTAAATCTTTCTATGACGTTTATAAATAGCGAAATTGAATATTGAATCCCTGTTGGCTAGGAGAAGATTTCAATGATTAATCCAGTCCATTCAAAACCGAAAGCTGCGGAGAAGGCGCGAGAAGGGGCCCTGTTCAACATTTTAATCGCTGGGATCATGGATGTGCCACTTTGCGCAATTCGCGTTCAGTGTCAAGGCTTATTATACCTGAATTCCGTCAGGATAACCGGACCAGAGCCGATCCAGCTCTTTTGAAAAACTTATACAACTCACAGAACACCTTAGGTAAAACAGAATCTCTACTCTATTCTTCCCGGGCGGTCCTGATTCCTGACGTTTTACTCAACAGATTTTGTCCCGCTGGTAATGACCTCGTACCCGTTGTCTCTCCAGGAGCGACAAGATCGATGCATGAAGGATACAATATTCATTTATCAGGGTTACGGACTAAGTCTGAGACGATTATCAACGGGAGTAGCACTCAGGAAATATCGCAATTGATACGATGGCACTCTCTACTTGCTCCAAATCGGCGGGAGATGAGCGCTGAGCGGTTGCTTTCACAACTATATATCAAAGTACATGTCGGGTCCGTGCAGAGGAAAAGCGTTTTATGACATGGAATCATAGTGTTTTCCATTGCGCTAGAGGGAATACACAGCCGCTAAAGGCTCGTCTCACCAAGTGTACCCTACGTACAGATATGAATCGACTATGGCATATGAAACAACTATATACACGCCTAGGTATACTTCGTCGTTAATAGACGCAGATCGTGCATGCGACGATCGAGTAAAGAGCCAGCAAATCGAGCGAGCGAGAGGGGGCATCACAATGCTAATAAAATAAGTACCAATCCCAAAACATCTATCAAAGAAAGCCAACGAGTCCATTCTCAGAGAGCAGAAAAAACCAGCGAACGAACGAAGCGCATATATGCTGTACGTGAATATGAGCATCACTTTTCACCTTCACCTCATTAATCGAGACAGACTAGGCTATCTCAGCCTAATCCCTCTGATCAAAGGGATTCGGCAAGTGGAGACTTGAAGGTTCAACATTCCCGTTGTCTGGGACAGCGAGACCGGTCTGAGCGAGTGAACGCTCACGCTTGATACTAGCGGTAGTCGAATAAGCTTCAGCGCCGTAGGTGCCGCTGTCCTCTGACCCTCCCGAAGAACGACCGTAGCGCGCGAGAATGGCGGGGGAATCTGGTCGAGTGCCGAGCGCAGCATAAGGACGACTCAGAGCAGCGGGCGCGGGACCAGTACCTCCTCCCGGAGTCAAGGATGAGGGGGTCCCAGGTCTAGCGAGGTACGCAATTGTCGAACTTGTGTTGCTATTCGACGAAGGAGCCGGAGAGTGTGCACCGCGGTACTCGCCATAGTTTCCAGCAAAGGTAGGAGGAGCAAAGGTAGGAGCCGGACCCGTAGGACCTGCGGGTGCAGGTGCGAATGCGTTCATGGGAGCTTGGTTAAGCGTACCGTACGACTTCGCTGAACCTCCGGAAGGGGGCCGTGAAAGCCCATTACCGGTGTTATACCCATTCCCAAATTGAGGAGGCGAGTATCGACGCGGCATAGCACCGCCAGAGTTGGGAGAGTAGTATGCTGGCTGCATGGCCGCTGCACTACCGTATGTAGCGTACGCAGCCGTGTTTCCCATCGCGTATCCTGGTCCGGCTTGATTGGCATAAGGTCCGCCGTACGCCTTCTCCGGGTCCGAGAGTCCGGGAGGTAAAATATCATCGTCCTCCTTCCCGAACCCAAACGGTGTACCAGCCCTAGTTTCCCTCTCCACCTGCTCATCGAGATCCTTCTCAAATTTGCGTCTTGCGCGGTAGCGAACAATCTTTAGTACGATAGCAAGGAGGAGGAACAGGGAAACGAGACCGACGGCGCCGAATGTACCACCCACGGCAGCTTTGTTTTCGAAGAACCTGTTAATGTGTGTGGAAACATGTTAGAATAGCGATGGGAAGAGAAGATGACAATGACAAGGGACGAATGAAAACATGAGAACCAAGTCAAAAGATGAGTGAAAACGAGGACAAGATTAGCCGTGATATCGTCCTGAAAACTGTCCCCGTGTCAGTGGGAGAAGGTCAGGCAGGTACATTGTACACCGTTGTTCAAAGTTAGTGTGATGCAGCAGTGGCAATGAAAGCAACGGGAACGACACTGCCGACCGGAAGGGAAAAGAAATAGCGCCCAATGTCAAAGCGGAAAGGAACATGACCATTGACATTGACCCAAGCGCTGATGAGCACCTCGCGCTCAAGTCAATAGTAATACAACGTTGGTTAGGGGGCACAGCTTCGAAATCGTCCACAAGGAAAACGAAGGATGAAAAGATGAAGATAGCAACACTTACGACGACCCTGTCTTACTCAAATTAGAGAGATTTGTGGGCTGTGGGTCTTGCGTCGAAGAAGTAATGGCCAAAACATCGGTAGTGATAGTGGTGGGTTGTCCATTGATGGTGCTGGTCATTATACTGGCGGTCATACTAGGAGAGCCAGAAGGAGCAGAAGTCTGAGTAGCTTGAGCCGATGTAGAACTTGAACTGTCAGAACTAGTAGATGCCGAGGTCGAACTAGCACTGGAGCTGGAGCTGGAGGAATTGGTCGCAGAACTCGATACGGACGTGGCTTTCGCTGAGGAACTTGTCGTTGATGCATTTGTCGTCGCTGTCGTCTTTGCATCGGATGTACTGGATGCCTTCGCGGTAGTCGGACTAGCCGAATCGCTCGAGCTTGATGAAGTTGTCGCCTGAGTCTTGGCATCCGCACTAGAGTCGTCAGTCGATAGTGTAACTGCCAGAGATTTGAGAACCACAGCATCAGACTGGGTTGTTTGAGCATCAGCATCGGACTGGGTTGCTTGCGCCGCGGCGTCTACTTTAGGCTGAGTGGTTTGCGCGACGGCTGCCAGAGTCTGAGCGGACGCGATCGTCTGCTGAGTTGCCGTTCCCTGGACAGTCGTAGAGGCAGCATTGGCGTTTGCCGTGTCTCCTGAGGTATTTGATGAACCTGCGGTTGATCCAGAGAAATTAGATGGGTTCAAGAAAGTAAGACACGGAGAAGGGGTAACACGCACTCATTATACTCGTCGACTTGTATCTTCCGTAACGTTTCCGATCTTATTTCCAACAACAACCTCGAGTTGTCCTCGCCCAAACCCAAAATAAACAGAAAAAACAAACTTAAGAGACTAGATTTAGGTGAATGATAACGAATAGGATAATGAGAACCGGCTGAACTGGCAGCTCTCTCGAAACAAAGAACGACGTCGACGTCGACGCGAAACGAAAAAGGAAACGAAAAGAAAAGAGGAAGAGGGAAGAAGGTGAAGGAAGAGAAAAAGGAAACGGAATTTGAACGAGAATAGAATGGCGTGTAACATATGTAAAGTGTGCGCTGATTATTCACAGCCAACAACACAACGACAACGACGTGATCAGAATGTCAATTGAGTATTGATGAAAAGTGTTATTGCAGTGCTGTGTTTGCAACAACTACATACAACGTCGGGTCCGTGCCGATGCGCGCAGCGGGCCCACTTCAAGGTCCAATATTGATAAACGTTTGATTCCATCTACAATTCTCCATCCCATTTCCAGGATATTCTCTAGTCTCTTCCAAATCTCCCACAGTCAACTCTTCTTAAATCCGTATTAATAACACCACGAATCGAAACGGAAACAGCCCTATTATTGTTCTCAGACAATGACGGCATTTAGCTTGAACTGAAAACAGTAGAAACAGAGGCGATGTGTCTGGCTTCAGTGCGAGAGCCGCGGAACCAACTTTTCGAGCAATGAAGCCTGCCGGCCTGGCTAACCGCGTTGTAGTTCACGAACGAGTTCACTTTTTGTGAATAAAGATACCGGTTGGGAGCTGACGTGGTAGAAAGAGAACTGTCTCTAGATGTTCGTAGGGTATAGACTCGTCCTCGCCTTCATCTGTTGTAATAGCGTCAGAAGCATGAAAACTTCTGCCTATTCCGAAACGTCCCAATTTACATCTTAAGATACTCTCTAGTCCATAAGACTCCACCATCCTCAACGTCGTCCAAGAACCGGGCATCATACGGCTACTAGAAACAGGACCAGCCTCATGGTTTTTGTTGACTGACCACGAGCTAGAAACAGCAATGTGGAGCAAGCTTCACGAAAAAAGGTCCAGGGACTAAGCGCGAGACTCGACCGACTAGCCTTCTGTTCTCGAGTGCATCTATTACTATATGATGTCGCGCTAGCGCTAGCGATTAGAGCCTGAAGGATACGTGTTGGAACCATAAAGGAGTTTGACGAAGAAATGAGGTGCGCTTACTGCTGGTGCTGATGATACCGATCTTCTTCCGCGGTGGAGGCCAACGAGAAGACGGTTCAATGAAGACAGCGAGACGAGGACTGCGTAGATGTTCTTGTGGTATCTGGGCTGTCTACACATCGGCTGCAGCAGACGTTGACTCGACCCAAGTTCCAAAGTCCAAATTCACGACGAGCGCTTGATTTCATCTACAACTCTCCATCCCATCCCTACAATACTCTCTACCCCAAAAGACCCTTCCACATCCTCTACATCCAACTCTTCCCATCCGGGACGAACGATGCGGCGGATCGAAACGTCCCCATCCGACGACGAGCTGAGAACAGAAGCGATATGAAGCAATACCTCAGGCGAATAGGTTTCTGGATTCAATGCTAGAGCTTTCCAGGCTACGAGTTTCCCGTTTTCGAGCAATGTCGGACTGGTGTTCGCGCCAGTGAAAAGGGGATACGAGTCAAAGTTGTTCTCGACTACGGACCAGATTAAGGCGGATTTGGTATCTAACTGCTCGACTGCTACAGCAGATGCAGCTGCAGTGTTGTAGGATGAAAGGCCTTGCGCCGAACCGTAGTCCAGATCAATGACTCCAGCAGTATCATCATTATCGTAAAGCTCTGCCTGTCCAGCGTAGCCGTAGTCATGCTCGTCCTGCTGCCAATCCCGCTGCTTTTGCTTCTTCATCTGCTTCCTCTTCGACGATGACGAGGAAGATTTATCCCACATTCCTTCCTCGACATCTACACTCGTAACGAACATATTCTTGGGCAACTTTCCAAGGGACTCCAGTTCCGACGGAGGAATGAGACGCGTCTGATTCTGGTGTCGCTCTTTCTCTTCTGCGGTGGAAGTTGACGTGAAGATGGTTGTAGATGGGGGAAGGGGTCCGTTTAGATGTTCGGCTGGGATATCCTCTTCGCCTTGTTGTTGTAGAGCGTCGCGTAAAGTATCAGGATCAGGAGCATTGAAAATCTTTTTCTGAGCCGTCGGAGGCGCGAGAGCGTATTTGTACCCTTTCTTTTTGTTTTTGTTTCCCAGAGAGAACATCGTCATGTTTAGACCGTCAGGAGTGCGAGTGTTCTGATTCTGATTCTCAGATGAGCCGTTGGGCCTGGAGCCCACCGGAGCGACATTGGCAGCTGAAATTCGTTTCGGTTTCGGTGGCGAGGGTATTTTGCGGGTTGCAGAGGGTGTGGGCTCATGGCCTCCAGCAGTGGCAGCATCGTATTTCTTCTTGAGCCTACGCCGGATATTTCGTTTTCGCGTTTTGATAGAGCCCAATCCTGGTGGAATGTGACCCTGCTGTTGAGTGGTGGATCTAAAAACCCAGTCAAGGTGGAAAGAGTCAATGGGATGTTGTCGATGGGAAGATGTAAAGTAGACAGAAAAGCTTACTTTCGTTTAGACTGAGGGGCAGGTTTTGCTCGCGGCGCGCTGAATGAGATATCTGATGAACTTGATGATGAAGAAGAGCTAGAGTCTGAGTCTGAATCCTCTGAGTCGGACGAGTCGCTAGCAGAAGTAGAGTCCGATTCGGATGCCGAAGAGTCGGAATCTGAACTAGACGACGATGATGATTCTGACGACGAGGAAGACAAAGGAGATGGTCGAGTTTTTCTGGAAGATCTGGGTCTTTTTTTCGGAGTGGTTTCTAGAAAAAAATTGTCAAAACTCAACGTTACTCTGTCTTAGAAGGAAACCAGTGCCTTCTGCTTCAGCTTTCCTCTTCTTTCCCAAACCCATATACGCTTCCTCTGTCCTTTTTTTCACAACAAGCAAATCGCCTTCCCTGAGCACTTGATGAGCTAAAAGCTCATCCAAGAGCTCAAACCCGTCTAGTTCCAGTTCGAGGTCGCGAAAAGATATTTTTTTCGCATTTTTGAATACGTTAACGGTACTGCATATGGATTTCTTGAGGTCGAGGACAGTATTTTGGTGCGAGTTGTCGGTGGTGGGTGAGAAGGCAAACCAAGCTTTGAGCTGTGGAAGTTGGCTCGAGTTGGTGTGAAGACGAAGACGCATAACCTTTGACCGGCCGGTTGCCGGCAGAGTATCGCGTAGACGCCGTGATCACGTGCTAAAAGCGTGATTAGAAATGTTTCTGATTCAGCTGAATAACGCCACTCGCGAGTTTAAATTTTTCATTCCTTATTTCTTTCTCACTACAGTACAATGGCGATGCCTCCCACTAAAGTGACGCCAGGTATGCCTCTCCCAACACCTCTCTTGCGTTAGTTTCTGAGTACTCGCACACCTTCCAGAGCTGGTATACGATCGAGCCCATGCGCGACCCGTCATAAGCACCGCTGCCAGTGATCATCTTCGAAAAGTATTAAAAGAGAACGACTCGCCCACAAAAATTGCAATCAATTCAGTCAATACCCAGCTCAAACTATGGAAAGACGTATCGGAGAAAGACGCCGCGAGTTCTGTAGATTGCCAAGTTCTTGGTTTGGACCTCGTGCAACTCGAGTTCAACGGTTATCTCGGCGAATATGCAGAGGAAGATACTCTGGTCATCTCCAAGGCTGTTCAGTCCGCGGCGACAACGGCTGAGCTTAAGAAAGGTATCTGGTCGTGGTTTAAACTACCGTATACGATTAGACGCGTCGGCAGCGGCCTTCGCGTTCCAGATAATTCGGAAAGTAGTGGCCAAGGCCCCGATAGGAAGAAAAAAAAGGTCGTAGGAAGTGATGAGCTCGTTGACGATGTTGACGAATGGTAATGGTTTTTCTTTCGTATCTAGCATTTCCGCTCAATCATTTTCCAAGGGTCCTCCGTAATGAAGTCTTCCTTCGGTCATTATCTAAGACCCACTCTGCGTGTCCATCCATTCTAAAACCCTGGTCTGTGGGTCTAGTCCGAATCAAGGACCTCCAAAAAACTTTCCACAGCTGCTCACTCGTCACCTCCCCCGATCCTCATTTCACTCACGCTATTAAGCTTAGCCGCTTCCCACTCGATACAATACCTGGGTTCACGATCCTCGCGGACAAACGCCGTCCCACCCTTTTTGTTCAGCCCTCCGCCTCAGAGTTCAAAAGCCGTTTCGATTGTATGACCGGAGGTCTCCTAGCCGGTCTGGATTGGAACAACGTCTTCGTCGCCGGAGGTCTCATTCTCGGCGCTCTTCTCACCCCAGACATCCCTCCCAATGCCTCCCTCCTTCCTAGCGAACGCACATCCCTCCACCAACCTTCAGAATGGCTTTCTTCCGATATAGACCTATACATCTATGGTCTTGACGCCGAGGCAGCGAACGAAAAGATCAAACACATCGCCGATGTTTATCGAGGCAATCTAGGTTCTGCAGATGCCCCATTCCTAATCGTCCGCAACTCCCAAACTATCACGTTATACTCGGAATGGCCGAAGAGACGAGTGCAGGTTGTGCTGAAGTTGGTGAAGAGTCCGAGGGAGGTGTTGCTTAATTTTGATCTCGATATATGTGCCATAGGGTGGGACGGGAAAGAGGTCTGGATGTTGCCGAGGTTTGTGAGGGCGTTGGAAAGTAAGTGTCGGCGCCTCGTGCTTTAAACTAGACGCAGCTCGTTAATGTGAGCGCGTTAGCTGGCACAAATGTGTTCACGATGGACCTCATCAACGGTCATTACCTTGGAGATCGAAAGGCTACACGAGACAAGCGGTATGTGGTTTCTCATCTTCCACGTACCAGTATAATCTTGGTCCTAAAATTATCTCCAAGAGTCTTCAAATACGCCAAACGGGGCTACGGAATTCGAATCATCCCCCTCTACATCGGCTTCCTCTCCCCTTTTCAAAATAAAGCAAGTCCAATTCCAGCTGAGATACGCCTAGGCGAAGATCTCTCGGCGCCACCCCTCTCCCTTGACACAATTGCAAAAAGGTCCCATGCGTGGACGAGGAAGGTTGTGAAGATCTATATCAAGAATGGGCATGAGGGATTGACGTTTCATTGGCCGGAGGATCGGTGGCCCAAAGTCGAAGTTGAAGGCAAAGGAAAAGGGAAAGGCGGTAAACCGGTATTCTCACACGCGATGCTGGAAGGGTATGGCCAGATTGTTTCGGAGCCCTTGGGCAGGAGCTGTTTGACCGGTTTCGAGTTGCTTATGAGGCATGTCGCGCTTTGGGAGCTCGAGATTGAGGGGAAGATTCAGTAGGTCTTTCAATTCTCTCCTTCTCATGGTGCAATTCAAATTTTCTTCACAGGATATATGAGCATATTTTTGCGGAGGACGCATATAACCATATTGGTGAAGTTGCCTATGATGATACCCCTGCGTGAGTTTCTCAGTTTGAACAAATTTTTTTTTTCTTGCCTAAATCTTTCGATGCTGACATTCACGACTTTCTGTCTATCAGATATGAATGGGACGAAAACTTCAAAATTGCGGAATTTGTCCAGTCCCTAGACAAATTCAATGAAAAAGAAACAGAAGCTATGGAGAAAGGATGGAACCAAGTCAACAGTAGCTTTGTCTATGACAAAAATTCCAATTCAATGAAACCGAAACCAAGATTGTTCGAGTTTCCCAAAATCAAAAGAGTCACGCACGCCTCTTCGGTTGAGGAGATCTTTTCTTCAGACTGCGATTTAGCTATTCCGATTGTGACTACGGAGGGATTCGTGGGATTTGCGAACGGGTTAATCAGGGAGGGGCTGAAGGAGGGTGGGCATGGCTTATTGCCCCAGGGAGGTGGTAATGATGAGGAGAAGGGAAAGGGACCTTTGGTGATGGTTACAAAGGGCGAGGAAACCGATTACGGTCTCAAAAGCGATGAGGTCTTGAGCTTGTGGAGATTGAATAGAATCTTGAACTGGCAGATGATGGATAGGCGAATCGACGAGTAAGTTGGGTGTTTTCTTTTGTATCTTTATCCGAGGTGCTAAGCATTGTATTCCTCCTTACTCTTCATAACCTTTACAGAGTCCGTGAACTTTTATGGGCCTTTCACAGATCCAACGAGCGACTCTTTCCCGAATACGAAAACCGGGTTGATATTCTGCGGACGAACATATCGAAGAGGGCAATCAGGACGTCGGAAACGGATGAGAGTCGGGCGTTTGTTCGGTGGGTTGCGAGGAAGCCACATTTGAAGGATGCAAAGGTCAATATGATTTTTAACTATGCGGATCCGGATTTGAGTTGGGAGCCTGAAGATTGGGATGTTGATGACGATGGCGAAGGGGAGGGGGATGAGGATGAAGAGTGAGAGTTTTGCAAGCATCTACCGTACTGCATATCTATCGAGTAACGTAATATACTCGGAATACTGTACATACTACATACATAGAGTATTTTGATGATTTTATAGCTGCAGTGTGTCCGCGATACTGTATTCGGGAAACACGGAGGTGAACTTGCTGACCAGAATCAAGTCCTCGATTTTTAAACACTTGATCCGTACAGACTTGATCAACCTCTAGTGGTTTCTTCAGAGGTCGATTTGCTCTGCATCCTTCCCTTCTAACGGAGGAGGATTGGAGTGTGCCATACAGGAAGGAGGATGCCATACAGGAAGAGGGACCCATGGAGGTGACAGGTGACGTAACTTTTATCTTTCTCAAGACTCTATACTCGTGTACTCGCATGTACTTCAGAAAAAGTTTTGATTCCATGACTGGGCGCCTCTTAGCAGAATTTCTTCGTCGCTGGAAGCATTGCTCTCCGCGCTCCTCTTATATTAGATCGGTTGATGACAAGACTCCGAATCAGCGACCTTCATGGTAAATTTTTATACATACTTATCCAAGTACTATTTCTCACTATATACCATGTTCATTTGACATGCAAGTTTACGAGATGTAGTTGAAAAACTATCACCATTTATTGAGATTCGCGATGAGACTGTCCCAGGTAGCCTTTGCTTGATTCGCTAGAGCCCCAGCAGTAGCAGGAACGTCGCTGATTAGTTTTAACAATGAAGCAAGGTCATTCGCTTCCTGCGTCAAGCTGACCCATGAGGCAGTAAGGTCAACGATGGCGTTAAGTGCGATCTGTTCGATACCCTTTGCAGCGTTGACCGTGTTGATGGCCGATTGTAAACTCGACATCTGACTGTTGAGGTTATTGATTTGATTTAGGTCATCGCTCAAGAGTAGGTAGAGAGCGGTGATGAGGGGCCCAACCCCAGGGAGCCACTATGACAAAAAGAAGTTAGGCATAAACCGTCAGATAGATAGATAGATAGATATTGTGGAGCAAGACGTACCGATAGTGACAAATAATACTCGAGTCTGGCCATATGCTCTTCGTACTGAGCTTGGGCATTCTACATAGCCAACTGAAGCTCATTGTTTCGTTGAATCAACTGTAGCAATAACCTCGATTTAGCAATCCCACGAGAACAAACAATGCGAACCAGTACTGAGACGTACCGCGTTGTCGACAAGGACAGCTTGATTCTTGAAATTAAGTACCTTTGTTTGGGCGGCTTGCGCTTTCGACAAACCCGTCGCAGCATCTTTGGCGTTCTGTACGGCGAGGTCCTCAAGCGAAGATTTTGTAGGTGTGATGGATAGAGCTGCAACCTGACGGTTTGCAAACGTTCTATAGAAGTCAACGCAGTCCGTGATAGGAGGGATAACGTCGGTAGTAACGCGCGAAGCGAGGTCTCGCAAGCTATTGGCATCTGAGGAGTTGACGGACCTTGGGAGGAGTAAGTACTGAAATATGTGTTCACAGAAAAGTACTTACTGCATGAGATCACCAGCCTGCCTGTACGAAGTGGCAGCGTTATTAAGGGCCGTACGGTTTGTAGGCATTGTGATAGAAGGTGCCTTGAGCGCATTCAACAGCTGGTCTTCCGTGGATTTCGTTAGCAGAAGTTTGGATTTCGCTAAACGATCCTCTGCTGTGACCGGCGCCATTAGCGCGCGCAACTTGGGATCGTTGGCGAGCTCATAAAACTTCTTCAGTGCAGGTGAGTCCGTATCACTTGGGGTCCCAAAGCTCGCCAATCTCAGGTCTTTTTTGGTGACGCCAGAGAGAGCGAGCGCGACTTGATTGGCGGAACTGGGAATTTTCAGCCCGCTAACGCTGTCGATATATAGCTCTGCAGCTTTCTTGCAGTCGTCCCACCGAGAAGCGAGAGTGTCGAGGAACTCGGGTATCAACAAGTTTGCATTCTCCCTGATGATCGAGTAATGTTGTTAGCACGGAATTCAACCAATGCATTAACACTTACCAATCTGAAAAGTTGTTCACAGCGATATCCATGGATGTGCCAATAACATCGGTCCAATCATTACCAATCTTTGTCATGGAATCAACCACACCAGTGACAAGTGGAATGATTGTCTCGAGCTGAAAGCTAGTGTTCTCGACGGTAGTGATGATTTTTTCAAGCTTGTGGATGAATCTGATAAACGGTAAATCACCAACCAAGAGCTCTGAAGGCATCCTTACAACATAATTTCACCAGCTTTGATGCTATTCTCAACAAGCTTGGCAAGGGATTCTACAGCATCAGTGGCAAGCCCGTCGATAATCTTACCCTCACCGGTAATGGCGGATGCAATGGCTGTAGCCGTGAAGGCAATGCCGAAAATGCGATCGATGAGTATTTGCGCCTGCAGCACGTCGTATTTATTCTGTGCAGCAATGAGCTGCGCTGTGTCAGAATCAATACGTGCCTTGACCTACAAGAGTACAATTTAGTAAATAAGGAGTTTCGTCCCCAAAGACAAATCAACTATGTGCATACATTACTGAGGGTGGTCTTAAGTGCGCGAACGTCCTTCTGGAACTTTTCCAG
This sequence comes from Collybiopsis luxurians FD-317 M1, assembly GCA_000827265.1. Classification (NCBI taxonomy): domain Eukaryota; kingdom Fungi; phylum Basidiomycota; class Agaricomycetes; order Agaricales; family Omphalotaceae; genus Collybiopsis; species Collybiopsis luxurians. Next base: position 1,710 of record KN834759.1, on the reverse strand, counting down.
AAGCAATTGGCATTCGGAGGTGGCTTGCATAGCATCAGCACCAAACGACTACATATGTAGGCAGACATTTCCGGTGTGAGTGAGAGAATATAATGAAACTGACATTTATATATACCTTGGCAAGAGTGGCCCAAGTTTTAAAGAAATCACCAGGGGTCATTGAAGGGTCGGTTGACAGTATAGGAAGAAGTGTCTATATAGTAGCATTGGATTAGGTTCCACTTTGGCAAATCCAGAAATGGAGTACATACGGTCTCCATCAGTGCAAATGACTGTATATTCCTTGCAATCCGAATCGTACGATTTTGGATATCCTCATAGGTTGTCTTCGTTGCAAGCAAAACTTCAAAGAGAGATACGTCGACGCCGCTGACATTGACTTTGAAATCACTGAGAACGAAAATCATCTGCGTGTTTCATGACGGCTGAGATGCAATTCTACCTACTTATTGTACGGTAATGCCAGAGTCGTACGGAGCTGGTCTGTCACTTTGCGAGTTTGATTAGCAAGAGTCACAAGTGTACTTGCACCATATGAAGGTGGGCCCAGAGCCTGCTCGACATCCGCGCTTGTGAGAGGAGTATCGCCGGTGAAGGTCCTTAAGAGATTTATTTAGTCACATCCAGGGTGTACAAATAGATTATACATGCGTAGTAGCTACTCACCTGGAAAATGCCGATTTCAATGCTGAAGATTGTCCAATCACAGCAGAAACAAATCCTTGCGCAGCTGAAGCAGCTTCATTCCAAGCATTTACTGCAGCTTCAGCAGTTGCAGAATCAGAACTTGTATCCCCAGCAGCGAATGCATCTATGCCCTTCGGGATGAGCGATGCAGCTGATGCAACAGAGTCAAGATGGCCAACAAGGGCATTGGCATCATGGACGACTCTGTCAATGTGCCGGAAATACTTTCTAATACGCTCGATAAACCCAGTATCAACCGCCTCGGAGACGGCTTCGGGGGTGGAAATGGGTTCCCCAATGATGGGCTTGTCAAAGACCTTCTTGAGGGGAATGTTGACAGCTTGGATGGACAGACCGACAGCATCAGCAAAACGAATTATGCCATCCACTGTAGATGGGAAATTGGCGATGGGAGCAAGGATGGTGGTAGCCGTATCAAAGAGACTGGAATCGAACAGCTGATCCGTGGAATCGGGTGTCCAAGCCGCAATCGCGTCAGAGAGTTCCTTCAATTTTGTGATGATGGATTTGACTTCGGACGCGTCGTATTGAAGGAGATAATTGACTTGCTAAAAGTTAAATCAATCAATTGAAGACTTTCTATGATATGAAGGCTTACATCTTGAAGAGAATTGAGCTCACTGGGATCGAGTTGGTGCCATCGGTCAACCAGAATATGGAGGGAAGTAGCTAACGTATTCGGATCTTGAATGGCGCCGACAATAGAAGCAAAAACCTGCGCATAGGAAATAATATCTTGGCAAAGAGGTATTGGAGCTTGCCCGATAGTGTTGACATTGTTGCGAACTGCAAACACATCAACTACGAAGGGAGAGTTCAACACTGAAGATATGTGGGTAGTCCTTTTGAGACTCACTTTCAAAACCTTTCACCCCAGTGAAGAGAGGAAAGAGAATTGCATCTTGCGACGCACTGGCAGAGCGCCATGTCGTGGTAGCGTCTTTCAGCTGGGGACTCAATCCTCCTGGTAGAAGGGGAGAATAATCGATTGTTGAGGAAGAC
>KN834758.1:1105656-1125753 GCA_000827265.1 Collybiopsis luxurians FD-317 M1 | reverse complement strand
AGGAAGTAATATAATTTTTGTAATATAAATACTTGGGGATTTTGAGCTTTGAAAAAAGAAGAACTCCTTCCCCCCACTCTTTATCTACTACCAAATATAAAGTTTACCTTACACTTACTTTCTAAGAGCTCTGTGCAAGCTGTATCAGTGAATCCAGTTGTACTAGCTGGTTAGATTTAAGTTCTAAAGTCAAAGTCCAAGCCAAGTTATACCGTTTAAGCTAGCTAGACCCACCGAGAGGCTAGTAGTTTGAGCTACCGTTTTACACTGTCAAGTCTATTACAGTCTAAGCAAGCTAGTCCCAGAGCGGTTAGTTGTTTCAGGCTCACATTTACCAGTTACCGAAAGTTATATATTAAAGAAAGTCCACCAAGTCAAGTTACCATCACTGAATACCAGTACCAACCAGTCTACAGTTTACCAGTACCGAATTACACCCACCGATTACTTTAAAGGCCAAACGAACTCACAGTCCTAGTTAGTGCCTTGCGTCTTTACGATACCGCATCTAACGCACCTGCCTAACTGAACCCAGGTAGTGATTTTATTAAACACACCGATTCCTGACACCATGACCTGACCCAACCCAGCTTGGGTCAGGGTTGGGCTGGGCTGGGTCAAGGGTCTGGGCCAGGATTTTACTGACCCAGGTACTTGGGTCAGAAATAAAATCAAGCTGCCTACATCTACTGATTAGATGTGTATCTTATAAGAAGTGTGCATGTTATTTATGGTGATTTTGAGTGTCTTACCCTCTTCCATCAGGCTCATTACAAGGGCTGACCCAGGTTTTGACCATGACCCAGCCCAACCCAGGCTGACTTGGCCTTCGGACTTGGGTCAGGGTCAGGAAAATTCTGACCCTGACCTGGCCCAACCTGGTCCAACCCAACCCTCCCCAATGCTAGCTCAAATGAAAGTCAGCAATAATAAGTCCATTACTTAATCTCTTTTATTGACTAGTATTTACAAATCAATAATGCACTGGGACCAATTTGCACCATATATGCACCCTATAACACTGGAATAATCAATAATTAGTGGCCTTGCCAGTTTTTTTGATTTTTTGATGGCAGTGACTATAGTCAGTCATTTTATAATGATTATGCTATTGATTTTATAAGTGAAATATGACTGAATCAAGAAGCAAAAAAAGCTTAAGTCCCACAAGCAATGCTCTATGGTGCAGTTCACCTAAACACCACCACTAATCAGTACTCCAGTAGTAATACTAGTGACTTTTGGTCTTACCAAAATACAGTATTTATGAAGGACTTTTGATTCCCTAGAGGGATTTCTGAGTCAAAGTTTTGAAAAAATCAAACTCAGACCAAGTGCTGAAGTCATGTGTTAATGACAAATCAATATAAAATATACATATTAGGAAGCTATGGTACATCCATAGCCTATGCCAAATGCTCTGGGACTCTACAGTGAGATTTATATTTACGAGAACTGAATTCCTTTACTTTGATGAGGGCACTCTTTGCATTGAGATTCTTGGCATATGCTTCAATGGAGCACCAGGAACAATGTTCCCATTTATGGATAAGCTCTACAGACACCGAGCAAAGGGCTTTACCCATGTTCTCCTGAAGAGTGGTGAAAGTATAATCACAGTGCTCTCAGAGCCAGTGCTTGACAGCACCCCAAAAATACTCAATGAAATTTATCTCACAGTGGTATTTCAGCAGCATAATGCAAATATGGCCTGTAAATTATATGAGTCCAATGCAAGTTACAGAGAAAAAATCATCACACCAGCAGCCTCAATGATTTCCTGAACTTGAGATTTCTGTTCCAGAAAGTCAGGCTGCAATGAAATTGTATGTCTTGCACAGCAGTTGGTTGAATTGTCGGGACATATTTTGCATGAACCTTTCATGCCGTTGTTCCATAAACCACATTCCTCAAGTATAGCTTTTGTTTCTTTTGGCTGGTTTGGATGTGTTTCATGATGGCAACTGTATACCATCTCCTGGGTAACTTTCTGCCCATCATGTATATACCATCCTGAGCACATCCGTGGCTGCATTCCACCTGGCTTGATGTTCATCACTGATGCACAAAGTGCATCAGGTGCATAGCTGGCATGTCCCTGAGAATTATTAACAAGAACAACCACAGCATACTTTGGTCCATGAGTGGCAAGAAAGGCGGGAAAGAACTTTTCCTGCAGCTGAAGGAATGATTCATTACAAGGTTATACATATATGGATATCTGGACACATACTTGCTTTGCAAACAGTTCACCTGTCCACATTCCCTCGTGGTTTTTCCCATACTCAAGGGTTACACTTGCTGTCTCAAGCCAACCAACTGTAGAGCAGATAAAGTCTGACTGGTGAAGTCCATGACCAACTCTCTTCTTTTGCAGCGGCTGCTCACCATTAAGAACCCAGGAATACTTTTGACCATCATGCACCTGTGCAACCATCTTGTCATGAGCAACCAAAACCCATTTTTCCCCCTATACAGTGAAGCAGGAAGAATTTCTTTTGCGACATTTCCCACTTAATATGCAACAAGGTAGGGTCTGATGGCCAGGATCAAAGGGTTAAATCTTTTTTGATGGTCCTCGACAACATTTGGTCACTCATGACCATTAAAATATAATCCTTTTCTATGGTATGTGAATGTGAATCCCCCTTGAAGCATTAATCGAAGCATGGAAGACAGTGAAAGACCAAGCTTTGCTGTTGGCTTTACATGAAGATGAGGGAGAAGCTTCTCCTCAACAAATGCTTTAAGCCCTTGAGGCATTTCATTGTGTTCATCTTGTGACAATACTCTGATGTGTCTGCAGATGCAAGCTCACTGTTCAGCAATTTCTGGAGTTTAAGTGGATTCATTGACCATTTGTTGGAACAAAGGTATGTTCAGATGGCTTCCTGAGCAGTCAGATCTGAAAGAATTGAGTTGATTTTTGAATGATGGCCCTAGTTTGACTTGGGAAGAGAATGAGAGGCTATCCAGTCCTGAACCCATTGACGGACAAGATGAGAACCCCAGTCAGGAACAAACATTGCTGCTTCTGCAGCAATACAAGAGGCAAAGGTAAATGAAGAACCATTTTTTATCATTGAGAAAAGGGTAGCTTGAATTGTGCACACATGACAAGCTTCAAGTCCCCCAGAACCTGCATGAAGACTGGTCTTGGCAGATGCAAGATGGCATTTGATATCAGCAAATGCAGATTCCAATTCAACAGGATCCAGCTTCCGCTTCTTTGGATTTGGCAATTTATTTGGTACATTGACAGCAAGACATTTCCTCAATGATATACCAGAGATTTGGTTCTCAGTGATACTCAAGCAATGAGCTGTATCTGCTCTATTTTCATTGTCCTCACTTTCAGAATCTGACTGCTCAAAGTCAGACATATACCCCCCAAGTGCAAACACCTCTTGTTCAAGCTCACTGCCATCTGCAGGGTCAAAGCTGTTTGACATGCTTGAGTGGTTGTGCATGTGTTTCTTCTGTGTCATTTCTTGTTCAGAGACAGTAGGTGGTAGTGATTCATGAGACTCCAGTGCTGAAACTGTAGAATAGGTATTGGTAGGTATAGAGAGTGTTCCCAAAGCCAAAGGAGATGACATGCAGAATTTGGTAGCAGGAAAGGTATGTGCAGGGGAAACAGTTGGTCTGGGATGAATGAATGAAGGGCCACTCAAAAAGGCATGATCTGAAGCCGCGATATTTTCTGCTGTCAGTTGTTGCACCAATGTAAGGAGACGTGCAGGTATCTCTGGTTTTTTGTCCACTGGTGGATTTGGTATACCAAAATATTGACAAAATCATGCAGCTTCATGACTGAGATATATTCAGTCAAGTTCATTTGAATTCTGGAATATGGCTCAACTTTTTTATGCAACCGCATCACTGGCAACTTTCTCCCTTTGCAGCTGCTTCTGGTAATCAATAGTACACTGTGCCTGACCTGTTTTTACCCCCAAATGTAGTGATGCCTCTGTGCAAGACCATTCAGCAGCAGTCCTGGCCTTCATCAGCTTCTGGTAAGCCTGATCTTGCTGAGCCTCTTTGCACAGACTCTGAGTGAGATCTGAGCCCTCTAACTGCTCAATTTTGTCCTCATTTTGATCCTCAATCTCAGAGTCTGAAGAGATTGATATGATCTCAATAGCCATTGCAGTATTGTGAGGAATGTCATCAACTGCAATCAAGGCACTGTGCTGTTGTTGTCTGACAGTGACACATCCTGTGCAAGCGTGTGCTGTGACTTCTACTTGCTTCTTTTAATTTTTGGCCATTAGATCACAGGGAGATTTTGTACAAGTACATAGAGGGTAATAAAATCACCACCACAAAAACTCTGAGTATTGTCAGATTGCTGAAGCACGTGACTGTTCCCACAATTAAGTGCCGGTGGTCTCTAGGTGAACTGCACCATAGTTAGGGCAGCTGCAGGCTGCTCGCACGAAGCATGAAAGGTTAGGGGTTAGGTGGTTAGGGCAGCTGCAAGCTGCTTGTGCAAAGCGCAAAAGGGTTAGGGGTAAGTATATCAATCACACCCATAGTGATTATAAGTGTAAATGGCTCAGTGGTTTACAGTATCAGAATTTCACCAGATTGTTGATACTCAGGGTTGTTGGTTCAATTCTCTCTTCTGCTGCTTCTTTTGAGAGTCAGGCCCCACACTCTTCTCTTCTCAAAAAGGAAACATGGTGTCTTCATCAAATCACTGTCATCAGTAATCAGACTTGATTTTATAATGCCTGCCTATTGCCAGTCAAATCAAATAATCTATCAAACTGCTAATACCAGCTTATCATTTATAAAATCTGTGTCCTGGGCTCCTGTCCTTTGAACAAGTCCAATATTTTGCATAGATGCAGATGAAGGTCTCCCTCCTCCTCCTTCTGCACATTTGTATTTGCATTCAAAGATTCTACAGAACAAACACAATCCAGAATAACCCCATGCCTGGATCAGATTTGTGCATTCTGTATATACCGAAGACAAAAAAGAAAAAGAAAAAAACACACAGTTGTATCATCACTCATGAGTATCAAAACTTCAAAAAAAAACTCATGACCGCACCCCAGTCGAATTCCTTCCTCACCGAATATGTGAATTCGGGTGTATGTCCGTATGCCCATACATTTTCCAGGGAAGACCTTCATTACTAGAAACTTCTATATAGCTGCCGCAAAAGTTGGACTATATCTCAAAAAACACAAGCTCAATGATGCCCCCACAAATCAGCTTCAACCTCAAAGCAAGGTTGGCATCGGTATCGGCTGCTCCGGCTCGCGGCGGCATAGGCAAGAGAAATGCCGACGAGCCGACAGCTGTCAGTGGAGACCTAGCCAGGTAGCCTCTGAGCCATAAAGATAGAACATAAACCCGAGATAATGAAAGTGAGCCTAATTTAACGATTAAAGATTAAGCATCCGTAAACATCGCACACAAAAAACACACTCCCGCCTACAAAAGTACTCTACATATCCTAATCGGACCAACCAACACTAGATCAAGTTGACGCACAACTATATATTCCGATCCCTCTCATCGTCATCCTCCATAAGAACTTTCATCCTCCAACCCACATCATCATCATCCGCATCTTCGTCTGCCCATCGCCCATCTTCATCTCCCGCCGCACCCACACCCGTACCCACACCCATACCCGCACCTTCTCCGACAGCGACAGCGACACCGCTCCCGTTGATGTGTGTACCATTCACCAGTCCCCCGTTAAGCTTTGGCGCGACGCCGATGCCGGCGACACCGTTGACGACACCCTCTTCCCCTCCCTCTCCTTCGATAGTATCAATATCCACATCCTCTTGCTCAGCTTCCTTTTTACGTCGTAGGATTTCCGCTTCGTCTTCCTATGCTCATTTGCAAGCGTTGAGTCAATCAGTAAAAGTGAGCAAGTAAAGGGAAACAAATCAGGAGCTCTTCGCAAGCGAACACAAAGCGGACTCACAATATCAAACTCATCCTCCCTCTCCTCATACTCCACATTCTCATCAACCTCTTCAAATCCACCAGCGAACGCACCCCATCTCTCGGGGTTTGGACTGTGCCATATGAGGATATTGCCTTGATTGGTGGTTGATGCGATTGATGCCTTATTTGGGTGCCACTGAATAAATCAGACGTCGGTTAGCCACCAAAGATCGATTTCGAGGGAAAAGAACATCACATAACGTACATGCAAATGTGCCAGTGGCTCTCTCCCACCATCTAACGTACTTGCAAATATACCATCATTAGAAATATCCCATATGTATATCTTGTGATTTGCGGCATCTGCGGCACCTAGAGAGAGAGATAAGGAAAAAGACGAGAAGATACACGTTTAACAATCAAAGCAACGCGAAAATACACGTCTTACTCACCCCCTGCCAGCCATTCGCCATCTGGACTATACGAAACCGCGTGCCACGCCGTCTTGTTAATCGGATCATTAAACCTATGTGTAGGTTCGAGTTCTTGTTCTACAAAATTTGAATCTCTCCCAGTGTGTTCGTCAAACGCGGATGGAGGATAGGTCGGGAGACTGAATTGGCGGAGGGTTCGGTCGGAGGAGTTTGTTACGAGGCGACTACGAAGCGAGGTAAGTAGGCTGAAAAGGTAACGATATTGCTTTCTTGAGCCTACCGGCCATTTTTCGCGAAATCTAACCCCTTGATAGATCCGCAACCACCAGCTATTCGATGTCGGGCTATCATCTGGTTGTTAAAATAAGAATAGGTAGGCTGTGCAGTAGCAAGGGACGAACTGTCTTTGTTCTGGTGTTGAACACCAAGATGTATCCACCGGACGTGCCAGCAAAGACGTATCTACCCGAGGGATCGAAACGAGCGGCCGTTATTGCGTATCTAGAGAGCGAAAAATTCAGGACCGACGCGTTACTAGTCGATATGTGCGGAAAATACCTTCTACTCGACTGTTCATTCGCCTCCTCATCATTATCCGGCTCGTACAACTCCACCCTCGCGCGATGATTCTTCCTCAAATCCACGAGCCACACTTCCCCCGTATTCAGCAAAGCAAGAACGATCTGACAATTCCTAGGATGAAACGAAGCAGACGAAACAGGCGAATCAAAGCGGATAGTTGCGTGTCGCTGAAGAGGGTCGCAGGGAGAAGACAAGTCCCAGATAATGACATTCCAATCTTTTGAGGACGTGAGCACATAGCGAGAATGTCTTGACCAACTGAAAGCAGAGTTGGTTGGTGTTTTTAATGGTAATACTCACGGCCGAGTCGTTGTAGGACACACGTACTCCAAACTAGTGACAGCTTTGACATGGCCGTCGAGCCAGAGTATAGAAGATTTGGTTTCCAAGTCCCATATTGTGGCGACGCCGTCGTATCTGCCTACACCGACGAAGCGACCTGAAGGGTCAAAGCGCGCAAAAGAACCAAGAGCATAGAGAGATGTCTGGATGGCTGTTGGATGTGTGATATTAAATGGACCTAGATAGCCAATATCAGTACGAAACTGAGCTCGTAAAAAGAACGACTCAACTAATCAAGGATTCATTCATTGCAATTGGAAAAGGTGTATACAAATCACATGATTCACGAATTCTCGCTTTGACCGAACTTCTCGATCATGCCTCCCAAACTGTGCGCACTGTGCCAGAATGCCAAAGCCATTCTCAAACGACCAAAGACTGGCCAGCAAATATGCAAAGATTGTTTCTTTTATGTCTTTGAAACTGAAGTACACAACACAATCACAGAGGCGAAGCTTTTTTCTCCAGGCGATCGGGTCGCAATTGGTGCTTCTGGGGGAAAAGGTGTGTTATCCTCGGAATTTCAACGACTTTCTTTATCGATATCTTGCTAGATTCAACTGTACTCGCATACGTCCTGAAAACACTCAATGAACGATACAACTACGGCCTCAATCTTTTCCTCCTATCGATAGACGAGGGGATCACTGGATATCGAGATGACTCGCTCGAGGTAGATCTAATCTCTACATGATAAAATCTAAAACTAACACTTAGATAGACAGTCAAACGAAATCAACAGCAATACTCTATGCCCCTCAAAATCCTCTCCTACGACGAGCTCTACGGCTGGACCATGGATCGTATCGTATCGCAAATCGGAAAAAAGAACAATTGCACCTTTTGCGGTGTTTTCAGACGACAGGCGCTGGATAGAGGAGCCGCGATGCTCAACGTAGATCATATCGTAACAGGACACAATGCAGATGATATCGCAGAGACGGTTCTGATGAACAGTGCGTCTTTCTCACAATCTTTTTTCCTTTTGACTCATTCCCCATTCTAGTCATGAGGGGCGACATCGCCCGTCTAGGTCGCTGCACTTCCATAGTAACTCAAGGAGAAGATACCATCAAACGATCCAAGCCATTCAAATACGCCTACGAAAAAGAGATCGTCATGTTCGTACCCCATCCCTTCATCATCCCTGTTCCCTCACCCTTCATCCTACATAACAGGTACGCGTACTTCAAAAAACTCGACTACTTCTCCACCGAATGCATCTACTCCCCCGACGCATACCGGGGACACGCCCGTTCATTCCTCAAAGACCTCGAAGCCGCCCGCCCCAGCGCCATCATCGACATCATCCACTCTGGAGAAGCATTCGAAGTCAGGGAGGAAATCAAGGCGACGCAAAAGGTTCAACGTGCGTGTTTAACTGACCATTCCGCTTCTCAAGACAAGGACCTTCCTTACCTCTCGTTATCATCACACAGAAACCTGCAAACGATGTGGCTACATGTCGAGTAACGACCTATGCAAGGCTTGTACCCTACTAGAAGGCTTGGAGCGAGGAATGGCTTCTTCAGGAATCGTATGTCTTTCTGGTCTTTTGAAATTTTACCCAACTCGCCCTCTGATAATCTATCAGACTGATCGTGCACGAAAGAAACTCGACGCTGAAGGTCCCGCTCCTGATAATCTCCGGACGATACCATTTTTCCAGCCTCCATCGGGGCATCCTTCGGTCATCGTTGAGACCACCGCTTGATTCCTCGCTCGTTTACTTGGACTTTTGGAACTTGGTATACTTATTATTCGCATGTATCTCTACAGGTGTATTCCAGACTGTACCTATAACATACTAATTCTTAGAACCACCGTTCGTCGACGTTCATCAACCACTCAAACACTCGCGGTTGCAAAAGCGTACTTCAATACCGTGAATAATGATAACGTAACTACCGCAACAAAATTATCAGTACTCATAGACACCAACAGATGAACAGGAATAGATGTTTAAACCAGTAAAAATAGTCAGTTCGTGTGCCTGTAAGTATGTATGTGTATGCGTGTGTGTGAAGAGAAAGTCGTAACTAGATAGTAAGATAACAGAATAGGGTATGAATAGGAATAAATACCCAGCCGAGAAGGTCAATACACAATCCAACAGTCCCCCCGGAACCCCAACTATGCCTATACCTATACGGTAACGTCCGACGCCAAGATCCCAAACCCAAAACGAGGATAAAAAGTCAAGGAGAGAAAAAGTCAAAAACGTATCTTTCCTTATCACTCGACAATCTTCACCACCACCGTCCCACCATTACTCAACGGCCCATTAGCAACAAAAACCTTTGGTGTCCGTTCAAAAGGTACGACCCCGCCCTCGCTCCCACCAACCCAAGGCCTAACCCCCTCCCCAATCGCCATCTTCACAACAGCAGCCACACTATCCCTCACATCCTCCCCCTCCCAATCCACATCCTGCGCAACACTCACCCACGCATACCCAACCCTCCCATAACCCCCCCTCTTCACCGCCTCATCCCCCGCCCCATCCTGCCCATTCTTATGCGTGCTCTTCAAAGACCTCAACCCAGCCTTGAACAGATCCCCCGCAGCGGGGATCGGTCGGCCCGGGGTGTCCCCGACAAGCGTCGTAAATTGTCCCGTCCCATGCGAAGGGTTCCCCGCTTCCATCTCTACCCCCTTCTTCCTCTTCTTCATACCCATACCCATACCCAACGTACTCTTCAACGAAGACGTAGACGCCAACACCGGATCCGGAGCCGACACCCCCGTATTCCTCAACAGCCTCTCCGAAGCCTCCCAAACCTCCTTACCCCCCACCGTATCCAACACCGCATCAAACACATCCCCATCCCCAATCAACCTCTCAATAACCCTCACCACAGCCGCAGTCCCATCATCCTCACCCCCACTCCCACTCCCACTCCCACCGTCTCCCCCACCCCCATCATCAAAAACAACCTCCTCCGCACCCCACCTCCTCACCCGCCTCTCAACACCCTCCATATACACCCTCTCCTCCCTCGACCCCTCCTCAAGCTCCGGATCCATCAACGACGCATGCACACACACCCTCCACCCCCTCTTCACCAACATCTGCACCGCCATCGCACCCACCCCATCGTGCCCACGCAACACCAGCGCCCGGCGCCGGTGGCCCTCCTCCCCGTGCTCATTGATATACCTCCCCGATGCGGGATCGACAGCACCCCCGCCCGTACCCGTGATCCCGCCGGTGGTAGGCTTCCCAAACGCATACGCGAGCGTGCGCACCGCGCGATAGGCGAATACGCCGCATAGGGGTAGGAGCGCGTATTCGTCGATGGTGAGAGGGGGATTCAGGTTTAGGTTCGGTGGTCTACTAGGTCGAGACATGATATTCGGTTGAGAGGGAGAACGAGATGGTGACGACAACGCGTCGGATTCTGTATCAGACAGCGCCGAAACGGAAGGAATGGCAGGATGAGGGATCCTATACACTCGACGTTTATCTGCCACGATGAACTCTTGAAGGGCACCGCACTGAGTGAGAAGGAGATAGGGTAAGTATAAAAGTATCCTACACTTCAACGCTGGAACTGACACACCTTTTTAACATCCAACAATCCAACAACCCACTCTCCCTTCCTCACCACCTCCTCCTTCACATCCCACCCACACTCTAGCACCCTCCCCACAAAACTCCGGCCAGGTATATACCCCATATCCGGCTCTATCCTCGTCGCACTCGACCCTTTACCCGAAGGTGAATCCTCACTCTTATGCTTACTCCGCACACTCACACTCCTAAACAGCCCCGGTTTACCCATCGACGGACGATGCTGAACATGACCAATACCAGCATCTTCACTCGCACTCCGCCCACCATGCGCCGATCTCGCCCTCGAATGAACAACACCCGCCAATCTCGCATCGACCCCATCGACGCCCACAGCCCACACCTGCACCAGCACGCCCCCAGCTGGAATATAATCCGGCGGTCGACGATAGCTCGTAAAGCTCAACCCCGCATCGGCACCTGCTTTCCTCGAAAACCCAGAAGGCCTTTCCTTAACCGACCGACTCCGAGCTCGGTTGAACATCGCGAAAACCCCACCCTTGGAATTCCCTACGAACCCCCTCGTGACCTCGACAGTAGCCATCGTCGTTTGGGCAATCCCACTTTGAGTGAGATCAATCTTTCCATCAGCACCACCTGCAACACTGACACGTTTGGTCGGGTTGGGTGCGAAAGCAGGCTGTGGAGCACGAGGAAGGGTTAAGCTTGTGAAGCCTGGAGTGCCAGAAGAGGGTATCGACGGAATGTAGGATGTATTGGATGATAGAGTGGATCCTCCAGGAACCGATCCGGTCTCGGGGATATGAGCCCGTGCAGCGTACTGAATATCCTCGAGTGAACGAGATTTTCGCCGACCTAAAGGGGACTTGGCGGCGGCGTTGTGCTGCCGTTTCAAAGAATTGGACGTCCGTGAGCGTGTGTTAGAGGAAGCAGTACTTGGGGTAGAGGCACTCCGCGCTCTATCAAGGCTCCCTTGACTGAGACGATGCGACTCTTTTTCCTCATCTTCTTCCATAAGTGCAGCCATGTTCGTCATGAGACTGGGATTGGCAGAATGAGAGGACTTCGCCCTGCGCTTTGGTCTTATTCTGGGCCGAGGATTCGGAGGAGGGGGAGGCTGAGGGATGATTTTCGGAGGTAGTTGAGCTATGTAATAGCTAGTCGTTACGGACGATTTTGATTTTTTCTTTGATTTGGAGGTTGGAGGAGGTACAAGCCACCGTACATCCTTGGCCCAGTCTTCATCAGTATAAGTCATAGAGGGAGGAGGTTTCATCTGATCAACCCTTCCACTGCTTCGTCGTGAAGATTTCGTTAACGAGTCGTGACCGGTCTCTGAAGAGTTCGGCGTCGTAATAAGAGTAGAGTCGGAGATGGGGTTGGAATCTAGAGAAAAGATAGAATGGCCATCTAGGGAGTTGGAAGATATGGAAGCCGCGGTTGAACGGGAGGTCAGGGGAGTTCTTGTCGCAATTGAAACTTGGCTTGGCTGGGGCGACCGAGGAGGTGAATCGAGGCGCTTGATGGACGACGCCATGGAAGAACGAGGAGTGGAATTTGGAGTATAAAATACGTCCTCTTCAGAACTATCTTGGTCGTCCTGGTTGAAGGGGAGATGGGAATCAATGACGTGCGAGCTGTTTTCATGAGCCTCCGTATGGCAAAATAACGGATTTTTTCCCATCACTGTCTAAAAGTTAAAGTATTTCAGGGTCCAAAGCTGAATAAAAGATGAAAAGCTGAGGGCGTACTGTCGTCGGTGAAGAGGGCTGCAATGGGACACTGGGCATCTCTTGCGCCTCGCTTTTTCCTTGAGCCTTGACTTCCGAAGCCACGCGTAGCATATGAGGCTTTGTCGAGTAGTAATTCTTGTCTTGAGGAAAGGCATAGGATTGAGACGGTCTGCCCAGCAGCGTCTGAAGCATAGTTGGCTTTGCCATCGTCGAAACAGCGCCGGTGATGGTCGACGGGAACAAGTTTACTTTTTCTTTTGGAGCAGCTAAATCAGTGATGTCACATCCGGCGATAGTCAGCGCTGTCCCGGCTTAACGCTAGTAACGGGGCCAAACCCAAATCGCCATTAAAATGGCAGCAGTAATGAAGGCCAGCTATCTATATACCCGGGCTAACCTGAACTGCTCCCGGTGTTCGCGGCTGTCGACACAAACACACCCTTGCACGATGATTGCCTTTGTTGCACAAGTCATTTTGACTGACAGATTCAAGTACCTCCCTGGTCAAATGTCACCACCAAAACCCAACACCCAAGACGCTAAACATCGTATATCATTTGTACAGAGAACAGAGCTTGATACAGGGGGAGAGGAACAGTAATAGTTGGAGAGAGATGATAACGATATCAGTACACATGCGTCGCAAGGTCTATGGGGAGAGAACAAAAGCTAGCGTTGAGCCTAGGTCTAAACCGCTGCAGCAAGAAAATATCGAACGATAAGACAAGTAGCATGATGATTGCGCTCGATGTACATAAACGATACTGCGTCTATCGACCATATCTGTATAGTATCGTTCACGTCAGAACATAAGAAAAAAGACGATCAGAGATGAACAAAGACGCACCTTTGCAATTCCCATTCTCTGTTGTCAAGCGGGCACACGTTCCTGGTCTTGAGCCAGCGGGATATGCAGTGGAAATGGAACGCATGCTGTCGGTCAAATCGTCAGTCGATGAAAAACCACACAGATCTATGACCACGTACGTTACAAATACCCCACGCAGCGGTACATTCCTCGCTAGTCGCAGAGACCTGATTCGCTTGACATTCAATGCCTACAAATTCACAGCCATATTCCTGAGCACCAAGCAGGACGAACACAAGGAATATGAAAAACCTACACAAATCCATAATATGGTTTCGACAGATGGCACAGTTTTCTACGACGATATCTGCGACGAAAAACCTCAGTCAAACGGGTTGATTAGAAAGCATAACGCCGATGATGACTGACCCCAAGCCCACAAAGACACGGCGTTCCACTGCACATTTCAGCCAGTTAATACACGATCTAAACAAGCATCGAGGAAATGCTTACCTTCTTGACTTCAAACCTAGCCTTGCTCCCATCGATTTTAACTTCCTTTGGTTCTTTCTTGACTTGGAGATCAACATCCACATCCATAGCTTCAGACATTGTTTCTTTTCAATATACGGTTGTTTCTAGTTAAACTTGAGACCGAGTAAAGCAGGTACGAAAGAACAACACTTGCACTGCAGCCAAAGGTTGTAGACAAGAATGGAAGACAGAGACTCGAAAGGCTGTAGACCCCGGAACCGTAACGCGTTGCCACTGATTAGATCCACGTGACTTTTCTGCATCTTTCCTTCATGTCCCCGAAATCCAAGTCTTCGACGTCGCCAGCTAGAGAACAATACGCAGGAGAATCTGATGCCGAGTCTTCAAAGTCGCTCTCTCCAAAAGATTCAACCAACTTGGGAGACAATCTTGTCAACGATGAGGACGAAGAATCAGAATTCAAAGGTATAGGTTCGGGTTCAGGTCAAGAGGGAGAAGAGGGGGAAGGGGATGAGATAGAAGGGAAAGGAGGAGACTCAGATGATAACGAACATGACTCGGACGAGAGCCTTGGAAAAGGAATGCTTAAAGAGGGCTTTTCAGGTCCCAAAATCGTCCTACCGTTGACTCCAGAAGCGTTAGCCGCATTCAAAGCTGCCCAAGACCGTGCCGGAGTCATCTACATATCTCGCATACCCCCAGGTATGAGACCATCAAAGGTCAGACATCTTATGAGTGCCCATGGCGAAGTCGGAAGGGTATATTTACAGCAGGAAGGTTTGTTCGTTCACTTTCTTTTTTCTATTTATTTTGGTATGTAACTGTTTCACCAATACACGCCCACTTCTAGACCCCAAACGAGCGTACCTAAGACGCAAATACACATCCACCAAAAAACCCCACTTCACCGAAGGCTGGGTCGAATTCAAAGACAAAAAAATCGCTCGCAGTGTAGCAGAAATGTTAAACGCGCAATCGATAGGCGGTAAAAAGGGGACGAGGTGGAGAGACGACGTTTGGACGATGAAGTACCTCCCCAAGTTTAAATGGAACATGCTCACGGAGCAAGTTGGTGCGTATTTTTTCAAAACAACTCGGACGAATCCTTAAAACACTTTGTTTACAGCACATGAAGCGGCGATACATACGGCGAAATTGCGCGTCGAGTTGTCACAGTCGAGATCGGAGCAGCGGGAGTATCTGAAGAACGTTGAACTCGCTCGGGTACTGGAGAAACGCGTGCAGAAGAAGAAGGAGAAGGGGGAGGAGATGATTCTCAAACCTATCTCTCGTCCGAGTAAGCGCCGAGTCGACGATGATGAAGGTGCGAAGAGAAAACGCTCTCGGACTGATGACAATGGGTTAGATACTGTTCTCAGCAGTATATTCTGAATTGGCTTACGATTGTGATGTGTTTTGTCGGGCCAATACTTGTGTGTCTGTGTGCTGAGGCAGCCGTGTCATAAACTGCAAGACGAAAGCGAATCAAGTTTCTTGAATTTGTTCAAATTTCGAAATCTGGGTTAAATTCATCAAAGTGCCCCGATAAACATATAGCTGTCTGCCATTACACCCGGCATCCTTGAAATCCTCACAAACAGGGAGATGCTCGCGATTAAACAGGATCCTGTTGTCGGGTACTCAGTCTCGCCGATTAGATGGGGAATGAACATGCGCTTGAGGGTGTCTTGTTCTACCCTAATCATCCATCTCGTTTATACTATCTAGTATCTTATGTTTGTCTACATGTAGCCCGACTGGACAAGCTTCACCGGTCAATATAACAGCGAACTTTCAGAGATTGGCTCTCTGCCAATGCTCGCGACTTTTGTCCACCATTCCCTGTATTGGTGAATCGATAGCCCCCATTAGTACTCCACTCCTACAAGGACGGAAACGCGATGATATTTTCTCTTTCTTCTTTCATTGTCAATCATCTACATATGCATATGTATCGATGTCGAAATTACCGATTCATACACATACACACATTTCTCTTTAGCTAAAAATCCTCAACAAACCCGCCAACATATTCTTCAACCTTTATGAGAACGAGACTGCCTCTGATTGAAGGGCAAATCAGGAGGTGAGGGTGAGAGGACCTATTGCCTTCTCCAACACCTACACCCTCTTCTTGCAGCATCCAGAAGTGTCTGCGCAGCCTTCCTCACATTCGCGCTCTGCACCTCAACTTGCGGCTCCAATTTCCTAGTAAACTCCCTCACCTCTTTCAGTTCAAATGTAAGGATGGCATTTTCTTGACAGAGAGAAGAGAGCTGGTTCGTCGTCGTTGCCTTGAGCTCGGTCTAGATCCTCGTCGTCAATTGGCATGAACGAGTTGTGTTGTGTAAAGAGCAAATTAAGGTGTAAAGTACATAGCAGAGGATATGAGAGTCGAACAGCAAAAAGTCAAAAGTTATGGAAGTGGAAAACAACTTGCCTCGTCATCTTTTCCACCTCAGCCCACCCCCATATCAACTGGGGTTGATGTCAATGTAGGCGTAGAGGAAGACAATGATCTCGATGATGCCACCGACGGAGCAGATATCAATGTAGGTATAGGCAAGAAAGCACTCTGCATCATCACTGGACCTGCTACAGGCATCAGCATTGGTGCCGGTGTGGGGGAGGAAATGGCAGACGCAGAAGAAGGTGCAGACGGAGTAACGACTGAAACGAGGCCCCGTTGATTAGATCAAGTACTTTTCTAGGTGCGTTCTTCCCGCTGAAAAAGTCGTTAGTGGACATGCTTGCTCATAGGAGGGAACGGGGGGAGAAGATATCGGATCGGAAACCGTCAGCCTGAAATAAAGGAGAGAGTGAAAGAAGGCGGGAGGAGGGAGGGGGGAGAGATGGCCCGTTAGAGATGGACCATGGACAGAAAAGAACAGAAAACTAGTTGTGTACCTTTGAGGCACAATGAACGCAATTGGTTCAACATTGGACCCAGTAATCTCGCAGCTGAAAATGTCGAGAGTGCGTCGAGGGAGGGAACACATCCTGCGCTGAGGGTCCATCGACTTGTATTCATCAAGAGAAGAGAGATTATCATTTTCATATATGTAGTAGTGAATATTTCCATCACTGGAAATCAATTGCTCAATGGACATATCAAAATGTGCAGACTACCCTTTTCCAGCTGTAGAATACAAATGAGTGGCATGGTAAGCACAAAGACACTGTAGTCTACTCATCAAGGATGAGCCCCTGCGACAGATATTGTGCACAATTTGACTGGTGCTACCAAATGAATGTTTGTGCACAATCCTTTGGTCGCACCAGTTGAGGCCACCCTAAAATAGATAAGATGAGATGTAACTACCTTAAACCCTAACCTAACCCTAACCCCTAACCTTTCGCGCTTCGTGCAAGCACCCTGTGGGTGCGCCTAACCCCTACCCCAGCGTGCCTTCAGCGCGAGCCCAACCCCTAACCCTAACCATCTAACCACCTAACCACCTACCTGACCCCCCAATAGAGCCATTTGTTGGCAATGTCGCAGACAGTTCCCACATGTTAGGGCTAGCAGAGCTAGCCCTAATGGGAACTGCCTACAACATTGCTTGATCTTAGGGTATTCACTGGTAGTTACCAAAGGATTGTTCACAATCATTTGTTTGGTAGCACCAAAGATTGTGAACAATAGCTGTGGCATTGGGTGCAAGGATCATGATGCTATTATCAAACCAGAACAGCATGACCACCCTAGAACTCTGATCTATTGTTGTCGTCTTTAGATTCCCCAACTTCCAAGCCCCCCCCTTCTAAAAAAAAAATCACTACCTGCCTGTCAGACATTTAACTGAATCCAGTTGTCACTATTCTATCAAGGTCTCCCATCCAAGTGACCCTAGTGCCCTTGAAACCACAATGTCCGTCATTGATATGTACAGCATCACTTCCAGTGCAAGGGTCAAAAAATCAAAGTTTTCTGTCCCTACACATCATCACAAGCAAGGTTCCCATAGAGTTGAAAGCAAAACTCTGAAAAGCAACATTGTAACCACTAAGAAAGGTCCTCGGGTCCTTTGTATGTGCAAAATCCTAGAGCTTGACTGTGTGATTGCCAGAAGCTCTGATTAAGATGTTGAGGGCTACAGGATGGAAGAGAATTTGTCCAACTTCATGCGGTGAAGCACCAATTTGCCACGCAGATACAAAGTCTTTGGTGCCCAGTAGGCTGACACTGCGCTCTCATTAATCTTCCAGACTATTACTTTGCCATCTTTGCTACCAGACACAGTGAGAGAGTCATCATAGGGAGACCAGTCTGTATTGAGAATGGAGGCTGTGTTGTTGCAAGTGAGAGGGAGGCTGTCAGGGAGATTGGGAGTACATCTATGATTTGAAGATCAGGTTGAATGGAGAAGGAGAGAGAGAATGGCAAGGACACTACCTTTGGAGGCAATCCAGCTGCCTCTTAAAGTAAAGTCAATATTAACTAAGGGTCAGACATCGACGAACTCCAGATGCAGTGATAATGTGTGTATCCCACTATTCAAAACATTAGCATTTAAGGATTGACACTGTATGCTGAAGATGCACAGCATTGTTGGTTACTTCAGCATTTCCAATGAAATGTTCTGTTTTACCTGGCTGCCCAAAAATCTGTTTGAAGAACTGCTGACTGAATAAATGATTATGAACATTTGCAAAGAATGAAGATAAATAAATTTTGCACTGCTCCAGGTAGTGGGGTCCTGTGAAGGAACAGCTTGTCCTGGAGCTCAACTTCTGCCTAACACTCACAATGCTTGCGATCCTTTGAAATTTTTCCATCTTGATCTCACAATGCAAGAAGAATTTGGCCAGTTGTTGCCAAAGAAAGAAAGTGTCACAACTGGTGGAAGAATGCAGCTTAAAATGTGTTAGAAATACTAAGTCCTATGTAAGTGCATAAAACCTCAGAACAAAGAGGGAGTTCTCAGCATACCTAAGTCCTATGTAAGTACACAAAATGTAGGTAAGGTATGTAACTAGCAACAAATAGAAGGAATAAGGTACAAAATACAAAATTATATAAGTATGAGGACAGGGAATAAAGTAAAAGAAAGGGAATAAAGATGAGTAGTGAAACAACTGCAGAGAGATACCCGCATGGCGGCAAAAGAGAGAGTAGAAAATCATACACCCAGACTTAATCTGACAGCCACAGGACACCATGTGACCACCTGACTATCAGGTGCTTGTGGGCTCAAGACCATCACATACTTGCAGACTTGAGAATTCTAACATTAACAAAATGAATCTGAAATGTTGTTGAAAGACACTCAAACCTTCAGTGCTTGTTTAAAGTTAGGGTTGGAACCTGAGGAAGATGTACATAGGGCATTTACACTGGATATCTTGGATACTTTGTCTCTATGGAGCAGCATTAGTATATGGAAAATGATTGCTGTGATGGAAATGGATTTACTATTTATTAATCATTTAAAACTTGTAATATTTATAACTGTTTGACATTTGACAGCTAGTCAAGAAAACCTGAGTCAAATTGAAAAAAATGATATATAATTGCCAGTCACACAACTCACTACAACTCTATGAGGAATACAAGAGGGTCAGGGCCTCCTGGAGCCCAGCTGACAACTGGCTCAAACATTGAATGAATTCAGTTGGCAGCTACTGTCAGCCACAGACTCAGGCAATATGTGTCACTTAGAATTTTTAAAAATTGGCCAAGGTTTTCTTGATGAGCTGGAGTGAAAGCAAAAAAAGTTGAAACTGACCAAACTTGAAATCAAACTGCTCATTATGATGGCCTATTGGATATTATTTACAATTGAAATGACAATGAGAAGAGGTTAAGAGCATGTGATGACAGGAATTCCCTTGAAGAAGTGGTTTTCCTGATTAAGGATGTAAAGGAGTCCAAATCATAGACTGATTGAATCTGTGATGGAGGGCACTTAGCTTTCCTGAAAAACAAATGTTGGAACACTGACCTTGGCATAGGTTGGCTAAAAAAAACAGGATTTGCACCATGCTGGAGCAGCAACTGGACAATCCCATGATTTGAAACAGTTTTGGCAGCTTGTAAAGCAGTTCTATATTTGCCCCCATAAGCACCTACATTAGCACCATGTTCAAGTAATAATTTTACAATTGCCCCATTGCCACTAGATGCAGCAGCCTGGAGTGCATTCCCATATTGACCACCCTGGGCATTGACATCTGCACTATTTTCAAGAAGCAATTTCACAACTGCCTCATTGCCCCTAGATGCAGCAGCCTGGAGTGCATTCCCATATT
>KN834758.1:1090788-1103557 GCA_000827265.1 Collybiopsis luxurians FD-317 M1 | reverse complement strand
CCCTGGGCATTGACATCTGCACTATTTTCAAGAAGCAATTTCACAACTGCCTCATTGCCCCTAGATGCAGCAGCCTGGAGTACATTCCCATATTGACCACCCTGGGCATTGACATCTGCACTATTTTCAAGAAGCAATTTCACAACTGCCTCATTGCCACTAGATGCAGCAGCCTGAAGTGCATTCCCATATTGACCACCCTGGGCATTGACATCTGCTCCATTTTTTAGAAGCAATTTTACTACTTCCTCATTACCAGCATAAGCAGCAGCCTGCAGTGCATTTCCATATTCTTCCCCACATGAGTGGTTAATATACAAATTTATATTTGTTGCTATTTCATATTTTTCAAGGTTTGCATTTATTCTCTCTTTTATGATTTCTTCTACTCTTTTTGTCAATCCATTCTCTGCTGCAAAGTATAAAGCTGTACCCATTTCCCATTCTTTCAACTCAGTATATTTCCTGGAATTTCTCCAAATCACAAACACATGGCTTGAATCCTTTAATATTTTCCTACTCAGACTTTGCAGTGAACTCTCAGCCTGTTGCTTGTCTTCAACATATCTTGCATGAAGTGGCCAGCACCTAGATGCATAGCCCTTTAATGCTTCTTTTTGGGGAATATTCTTCTCTTCCTCGCAATATATTAGGTAAACTATGCAAGCTTGGGCTATTATATCATGTGCAAGAAGCTCATTGATTTCAAACAGGTATTTATTCTGCTTAGATCCATGATGTTCAATTAGGTATTCCCTCACTGAGGCATGTGCAAATTGAACCACATTATTGGTTCCCACTGTTACAAGGCTAGAGTCTATAATTGCATGTAGTCTCAGCTTCATGCCATCTGTACTTTTTACAGTCTGTTGTTGAATGCTGATTGATAGAATCTCTTGAACTTGATCCATTCTCAAGGGTTCAAATGCATAAAGTAGCCAAAGCAGCAAATAATGGACATTTTGTGCCTGTGTCCCCTTTACAACTTTCTGCAAAGCTTGTTCATATATTTCTTCCAAGTTCTTAGGTAAATTATTCAATACTTCCTCCACATCTTCCTTGGAAATGCATTCCTTTAATCCATTTAACTGACACTCAGCCCAACGAAATCTGTAATTTATTTGAGTATCAGTAGTTTAATTTTCTCAGAATAAAATTACTTACTGTCCATGAGCACCATCCTTCAAAATCCTTACTACATTTTGCCAAAACTTTACATCCAAATTAAAATTGTATTCAGCACCTTGTATTTCAGCTTTAAGGTAACACTCTATATCCTCTCCAATATCTGGTCCCTTATTATCTAGTGTAATTTGTAGCACACTATTTTCAGCCCTGATATCTGCAAAGTGCCTACTTGTTGCCACAATCCACAATTTTCCTGAAAATTGACATAACCAGTTCATAACCTTTGTGGCCTCTTCCTTACATTCATCCAAAGCATCCACAAGAAGATATCCTGAATTTCTTTGGGTAATAATAGCTTCCAGCACTTTCTCCAATTCTCTATTTGAAGGCTGCTGAAATCCTTTACAACTCTCATATAAAGTAAGCAGGGCTGGATTGATGCCCTGATTCTCAAGTCCCATTTGTATGACAAGAGATAAAAGAAAGCCACGATAAGTGGATTTTTCACCAGTGTTGTCACGAATATCAAAATAATGATACCAGACCTGAGCATTGGTGGGTATCTTAAGATCTTCCAGAATTGTAGCACTATTTTGCAAATAAATGTTCTCAATCTCTTTTCATGCCTTGCATGTTGTTGAATTACTCACGTTAACACTGTCTTTCCTGATCCAGCTAGAATTTACAACTGTATCAGTAATTCACAATTCATTGCAAAGGAAAGCAGGTTTACCTTGTCCTTGGATCCAAAGGATGCTTGGATGAAATTTCCATTTTTTGTATTCTGGATGGTTCAGAATCCATTCCCCAGTTCCTGGTGTTTTTTTATTGGCAGCGGCTGCATAATTGACTGAACAGTCTGGAGCTTTAAGCCATTCTCGGATCTTGTTGAGTACATCGCTTGCTATTAAAAATTAAAGGCTAAAGAATTTCTCAACACTGGGTGATAGATTTCAAACATACTTCCAACTGTAAATTGGCCGCCATAAATGGTAAAATTATTTGCTTCTTGAAACATGTTTACTATGTTTTTGCAAATTAGTCTTATACCTATAAAATGGCTTTTTAAAATTTTCAGCCTAACATACCTGATATTACTATTGGAATATCCTCAGCTCTTGATGATGACGGATGGGAAGAAAGATTGGTTTAGCTTCAGACGTATTCTTATATGTTTCCAATTAAAGTTTGATCGGTTATTTCCTATTGGACAATTGCCCTGAATCGCCTGAATCGGGACACATTGACCGGGTGATTGCAGGAATGACTGACCCCATGATCATTCATTCAACGGAAACAGCCGCTTATGCTCTCGTCAGATATTGACATGCCAAAAGTGAAGAAATTTGGAGGAGCATTGAAAGTTAATAATTCTGTTGGCATATCAGTGAACGACTGAATTTTCTAGCTTTGAGGCTACCGAACGGAATATCTGTTGAATAGAAAACGACTCCTATCCACTGTTGCGACGATATCGGGCAAAAGATGTAACGTGAGATCTCAAAACGTACTGCGCGTCGCATGCCGAAGGAAGTCATTGAGTTGGTACTCATATTGCGGGGGATATCCGGCTCTATGTAGAAGGCGTAGCAAACTTGCATTATACCCAGATTACCTCACATCATCTATTTGAAATTGGGCAACGCATACTCCTGCAGAGAGATGGAAGCAACCTGCGCGAAGCAGGATTAATTTCCAAGCCGTCGACGCTGATGTCGAATGGCCGGAAACGAGGAGTGATATCCAAAAAAGGTGGAATCCGGGATTAAAAAGCCTGACTCGTTACCTCTTACCTCTCCATCAGTCAGTTACATCTACCTACTTACAAAGAGGCTACATCGTCCTTGCTGGGTCTGGCAATTCACATTCTCTGTCAACGGCGCTTCAGCGCTTCAGCGTCGATTCAGCGGTCAATACAGCAGCCAAAGAAACATCTGATAACTATTACATTGCCAAGATAATGGCCAACAGTCCCGGCTATGTCCGATCCAGTTTCTCTACTGAAAAGGCAGCCTACCCACACCGACGAAGAGAGTCGAACTTAACATCGAGGGGATAAGTCGTATAGAGAAAGCTGCGATTCTTGTTACAAAACACTCGCTGTCCTGATTGCAGTAGATCATGCCCAAATTAAGACTACTTCTCGAAACTCGCCTTGCCCCTTTGCCCTAGAGGCACATCCGAGGCACTTCTTGAAATAGATTCGTTCATGCTTTTGTCAATAAGCCCTTTTACCAGGTTGATCGCCCCGAACGTGGACTGACCAGGAGAGCTGAGAAGCCTCGCTGGTGTTATGACATGGGATTTCAGAGCGTACCGCGCATTAGTAGGTTGGCTGACGGGTGAGTCGTGATTTATACTCTGGAGAATAAGCGGCCTGGGTGGTACCGCAGGATGTTGAGGAAGCTGGACAGAACTGTCGACCCCTCTCTCGATTATACTTGGAATATCGAACCTAATCATCGATGGTATCTGCGTCTTCACTACTAGTCCCAGCTCAAATTTTCCATTGAAAGATGAGCAGCACGAATTGAGGTGACTGCAAAAAGATTTATAGTATTAGTGGCCGAATTCGAAGAGGCAATAGTCTAGGGGGTCATTCCAGTGCATTATAGTTTGAATTAGCAATAACGGAATGCTAAAACCCTGTCGTCCCTCTCCCGAAGTCAAAATCTTAATTGCTCCTCTACTTGCGGAAAATCGGGATCAGTCGCGAGAGAAATATTTCCATAGAGAGCGAACTCACGCTTTTGACAAAATGACTTTCAGTGACTGAGCCATGCTCAATACGACGAGTCCGTCACTTCGAGACGCAGCAGCGGGAAACAAAAAAAATAAGTGAAAATCGAATCAGACGTGCTCACCGAACAACTATATTTACGCGCTTGCATTCCTCGAAGAAGAAGCAAGCCTGTATCTGTATCGCAACTTGTAAATGTGAGGTCGGTTCCAAAAAACAAGTACGGCAGATTCACTTACCTCAATGACCATCATCTCGTACTGGGAATAATGTATCACTCCAAAGAGAGAAATAAAAACAAAAAATTAACCAGTAGTCAGGATGGAACGATACCAAAATTTCCAGACACCATGCCGCAAAGCGACATTAAGAGCATCATCGATTCCACATCTCTTTCAGCTCTTATCCCTTCCTACAACTGACCAGCACCGCTGGGAAAGCTTACATAGGCGCTATAGAGTACGTCATGGACGAAGGTTCAATTTTCAGACCTGGAAGAGAAACAGGGTATCGGGAAATGCTAAATGACAGGGGTATGGATGGCAGAGGTTCTGCGAAAGGCGAGGTTAAAAGTGGTCATTCACAGTTTGAGTCGATATAGAGAGCGCAGGGAAAAAGGGAATCGGAGCTCGGCACAATGGACTTAACGGTAGAGCTGGATGCGCCTCTGTAGGAGGAAGTTGATAGATATCATCAAAGACCGATAAAAGGGTTGTCACCCCGCGCATAAGGCCGTGCAAGACAAAGATGCATCTTAACAATTGAGAGTCCGGCACGCTGGACGTAATGCGGAGCAAAAAGACAGGCTGTTGACAGCCCGAGAGCGCGACGCAAAACATGGAC
Organism: Collybiopsis luxurians FD-317 M1; assembly: GCA_000827265.1. Lineage (NCBI taxonomy): Eukaryota > Fungi > Basidiomycota > Agaricomycetes > Agaricales > Omphalotaceae > Collybiopsis > Collybiopsis luxurians. Next base: position 1,098,846 of record KN834758.1, on the reverse strand, counting down.
GACCGATGAACAAAGATAAGATCTGAGTATCGAAAACCACATGATAACGCCCAAATTGAGATAAGTTCCAGTGAAGAAAGACGAGGGATGAGCAGCCTATGAAACAACCAGATCATGATGTTGGATGACAAGGTCATTGTCGACCAAGCGGAACAGGTCCATATCTATTTTGAATAGTTGGATAGATACGAACGGGAGGGCTGGTGCCGCTTGCATTGCGAGTATGGGTTTGTGAAGAGTGTACAAGAATGTACCATGAACACGTAACAACCGCCCAACTCACACTCCCCGAAGGAGCATCCGCGTGCAGTAAAAGTAGGGAGAGAAAGAGAAGGGAGTCGGGAGCAGATAATATGAAGAGTTGTGCGCCGAATGTCCCTTTTTTTCCCTCGCTTCGTACGACTAGAGGTCTTTAGAGATATCGAGATCTGAAATTCACTCAAGAGGCATTTGGCTCTAAGTTTGAGGCTCGGCCAGCTAGAGCCAGTAATGGAAAGGGAGTAGACATTATCGGTCCCTGGCTTATTCACGAGGACGTGTAGAGTTCACGGTATCATTGAGACAAGTTGGTTTCGGTTAACATAAGCGCCTTCGAATATTATTAGACGCTAAAACGCGTTGGATACTTGTTTTCTGTATCCTTCCGCCGTATCCCCGAAATCCAAGCCCTCTACATCGCCAGCTACGCAGGAAAATCTGAGACCGGGTCCTCAAAGTCGCCTTCTCTAACAAATCCAACAAATACTCGCGATTTTTCACAAACAGTCAGAATTCAAAACTATACGTTTGAGCTCAGGTGAAGAAGAGGGGGAAAAGGAAGAGATAGAGGACGGGGAAAGAGGAGAATCAGATAATAACGAAGACGACTCGGACGGCAAGGATCAGAGAAGGCTCCGCCGGTCCCAAAATCGTCAAACCGTTGACCCCAGAGGCGTTAGCCGCATTCAGAGCCGCTCAAAACCGTGCTGGAGTCTTCTACAACTCTCGCATACCCCCAGGTATGAGACCGTGAAAGGTCAGACATTTCATTAGTGCCATGGCGAAGTCGGAAGAGTATATTTACAACAGGAAGGTTTGTTCGTCCACTTTTTTTTTCTATTTATTTTGGTATGTAACTGGTTCACCAATACACGCCCACCTCTAGACCCCAACGAGCATACCTAAGAAGCAAATACACATCCACCGAAAAACCCCATTTCACCGAAGGCTGGGTCGAATTCAAAGACACAAAAATCGCACGCAGCGTAGCAGAAATGTTAAACGCGCAATCGATAGGCAGTAAAAAGGGGACAAGGTAGAAAGACGATATCTGGACAATGAAATGGCATCCCAAATTCAAACGGAATATGCTCACGGAGCCAGTTGGTATGTACTTTTTTCAAACGACGATAGTCAAGCTACTCGGACAGATTCTAAGAACTTTTTGTTTACAGCGCATGAAGTGGCGATACATACGGCGAAATTACGCGTCGAGTTGTCACAATCAAGATTGGAGCAGCGGAAGTATTTGAAGAACGTTGAACTCGCTCGGGTACTGGAGAAACGCGTGCAGAAGAAGACGGAGAAGGGATAGGAGATGATTCTCAAATCCATCTTTCGTCCGAGCAATCGCCGAGCCGACGATGAGGAAGATGCGAGGAGAAAGCGCTCCCGGATTGATGACGATGGGTTAGATACTGTTCTCAGCAGTATATTCTGAATCGGCTTACGATTATATCGAGATGTGTTTTGTCTGGCCAATACTGGTGTGTCTGCATGCTGGAGTCGCTGTGTCATAAATTTCAGGACGAAAACGAATCAAGTTTCTTGAATCTGTTCAAACTTCGAAATCTGGCTTAAATTCATCGAAGTGTCCTAATGAACATGTAGCTGTCTGCCATTACATCCGGTATCCTTAGCACAAACAGGTAAATCCTCACGATTAACCAGGATGCTGTTCTTGGGTACTCAGTCTCGCCGATTAGATGGGGACTCAACATGCACTTGAGGGTGTCTTGTTCTACCTTATCCATCTATCTCGTTTATGCTATCTTGAATCTTACGTTTATCTACATGTAGCCTGACTGGACAAGTCAAATTACAGCGGACCTTCATCCCTGTCGATGCTTGTCCCCCATTCCCTGTTTCGGTGGATCGGTACCTCCCGCTCCTACAAGGACGGAAACACGATAATATTTTCTCTTTCTTCTTCCAATCATCTATATATGCTTATGTATCGATGTCGAACTTACTGATGGATACACATACACACATTTTTCTTTAGCAAAAGCCCTCAGCGAACCCGCCGACATATTCTTGAACCTTTATGAGAACGGGACTGCCCCTGATTGAAGGGGAAATCGGGAGGTGAGGGTGAGAGGACCTATTGCCTTCTCCGACACCTGGGCCTTCTTCCCGCAACATCCAGAAGCGTCTGGGCAGCCTTCCTCGCACTCGCACTCTGCGCTTCAACTTGCAGCTCCAAATTCCTAATCAACTCCCTCAGTTCACTTAGTTCAGATATTGAAGGTGGCGTTTTCTTGACGGAGAGACGAGGGCTGTGGAACGGCTCGTCGTCGTTGTCATTAGCAGTCTAGATCGGCATCATCATTTGGGATGGACGAGTTGCGTTGCGTAGAGAGCAGGTTAGGGCATAAGGTACATTGCAGAGAATATGAGAGTCGAAGCAAGCATCAATCGGCAAAAAGTCAAGAGCTGTGGAAGTGGAAGAAAACTCACCTTGTTATCATTCCCAATCCCAACCCCCAACTCCTGCATGAACCAGAGCCGACGTCGGCGAAGAATATAATTTGGAAAGGCCACCAACGGAGCAGATCCAGAAACAGATTCAGATGTGGGTGTGGGCAAGGAAACGTCCTGCGTCATAGCTGGAGCTACAACAGGCGTCGGCGTCGGTACCGGTGTGGGAGGAGAGGAAACGGCAGACGCAGGTGCAGGTGCAGAAGGAGGTGCAGACGGAGTAATGACTGAAGCGAACGAGGCCCCGCTGATTAGATCAAGTACCTTTCTAGGCGCGTTCTTCCCGCTGAAAAAGTCGTTGGCAGACATGCTTGGTTCATACGAGGGAACAGGGGAGAAGATATCGGATCGGAAGCCGTCAGCCTAGAATAAAAGAGAGAGAGGAAGAAGGGGGGGGATGGGGGACAAACGGGCAATTAGAAATAGACCATTATCAGAAAAGAACAGAAAAAGAACTGCGTACCTTTGAGGCACAATGAACGCAATTGGCTCAACATTGGACCCAGTAATCTTGTACGTCCGTGTAATGTCGCAACTGGAAACATCGAGAGCGCGTCGAGGGAGGAAGCACATCCCGTGCTGAGGGTCCGTCGACTTGGATTCATCAAGAGCAAAGAGATTATCATTTTCATATATGTAGTAGCGAATATTTCCATCACTGGAAATCAATCGCTCATTGGACATATCAAAATGTTCAGACTACCCTTTTCCAGCTGTAGAATACGGATGAGTGGAACGGTAAGCACAAAAACACTGTAGTCGACTCATCAAGGAACATGATGTTATTATCAGACCAGAACGGGATGACCACCCTAGAACTCTGATATATTGTTGTTGTTTAGATCCCCCAACTTCCAAGCCCCCCCAAAAAAATCACTACCTGCCTGTCAGACATTTAACTGAATCCAGTTGTTGCTATTCTATCAAGGTCTCCCATCCTAGTCCCCTTGTAACCACCATGGCTGCCTTTGATATGCACAGCATCACTTCCAGTGCGAGGAACAAAAAATCAAAGTTTTCTGTCCCTACACATTGTCACAAGCAAGGTTCCTGTAGAGTTGAAAGCAAAACTCTGAATAGCAACATTGTGAACACTAAGAAAGGCAGTGTTCACCTTAAGGCCTTCATTTGAGCAACAATGTTAATTTGGTTAATTAACCCTTAAGAGTAAGATCATGTGACCTCCAAAAAAAGGAAATCTCACCAGGTGAATGCCCATTTTTGCTACAATTATTAACAATGTCCATAAAATGTGACCTGTAGGAGTCATTTTATGAAGGAAAAAGACAGAACCTACTAAGATCAAACAGGAAGGGGATCAACAGACCAGAGACAATCCTCTAAGACAATTACTTGATCATAAATTGGTCTTGTCTGTGCAGTATGGAAGCCCTCAAACCTTTGCATAAAGCTTTTGATGGAATACTTATTGGATAATGAAGAAAGGAGGTTCTGGTGGCAAGTACAGACAATTTTTGGCTTCCTGAAATTAACTGTTAAATTACCCTTAAATTGAAATTAATTTAATGGCTATTTAACCCCTAAGGTCTTAAGGAGAACACTGAAGAAAGGTCCTCAGGTCCTTTGTATGTGCAAGATCCCAGAGCTTGATGGTGTGATTGCCAGAAGCTCTGACTAGGATGTTGGAGGCTATAGGACAGAAGGGAATTTGTCCAACTTCATGCAGCAAAGCATCAATAGGCTACACAGATTCAAAGTCTTTTGATGCCCAGTGGGCTGACACTGCACTCTTGTCAATCTTCCAGACTATTACTTTGCCATCTTTGCCACCAGACACAATGAGAGAGTTGTCATAGGGAGACCAGTCTGTATTGAGGATGAAGGCCATGTTGTTGGAAGCGAGAGAGAGTGTTGAGATTTTTGAGAGGGTAAAATAAGCAAGAATAAATCAATGTTTGGTCCTTGTGGCTAGTACAAGTACCTACAGTGTGATAGCGAAGGCAAATGGTTAAGGGAAAAGGAGCATAGCGAAGGAAAAGTGCTTATATAATAAAACCTAAAACCATGCAAGGTCCATGTGAGCTTCTAGCGCTCGGACCAGCACTAATAAATTGCTGACAGGGAGATTGTCAGGGAGATTGTGGGTACATCCAAAGATTGAGTTGAGTGGAGGATGCAGCAATAATGTGTGTATCCCACTGTTCAAGACATTGGCATATAAATATTGACACTGTCAGGAGCCATTCCTGTTTCAAGAAATTACTGGTAAATAATTAAATAATTATTAGAAATATTTTCAGAGAGTAAAAAAATCTCTAGAGAACTCTCTGGTAAGATAAGGTAGGAGAATTAAGATTATTCTGCATACTCATAGAGCTCAGGTCATATTAAAATGAGTCAGAATGACTCTAAATGAATTAACTTGACTCAAAATGAGTCATGAATACTATAAAAAGGCTAATGAAGCTTTTGAAAATTTTAAGTGGAGTCATCTAGAGTCAATTGGAGTCGTTATGAGTCAAATTGCTTAAATAGGAAGTAATATAATTTTGTAATATAAAAATCTTTCCTCCCCACTCTTTACCTACTACCAAAATATAAAGTTTACCTTACACTTACTTTCTGAGAACTCTGTGCAAGCTGTATCAGTGAATCCAGTTGTACTAGTTGGTTAGATTTAAGTTCTAAAGTCAAAAGTCCAAGCCAAGTTATACTGTTTAAGCTAGCTAGACCCACCGAGAGGCTAGTAGTTTGAGCTACTGTTTTACACTGTCAAGTTTATTATTGTCTAAGCAAGCTAGTCCCAGGGTGGTTAGTTGTTTCAGGCTCACATTTACCAGTTATCGAAAGTTATATATTAAAGAAAGTCCATCAAGTCAAGTTACCATCACTGAATACCAGTACCAACCAGTCTACAGTTTACCAGTATCAAATTACACCCACCGATTACTTTAAAGGCCAAATGAACTCACAGTCCTAGTTAGTGCCTTGCATCTTTACAAAACTGCATCTAATGCACCTGCCTAACTGAACCCAGGTAGTTTTTATTAAACACACTGATACCTGTCAACACCATATGCTGAAGATGCACAGAGTTGTTTGTTACCATTTCCAATGAAATATTCCTTTTCACATGGCTGCCCAAAAATGTGTCTGAATAACCAATTAGCTCATCTATTACCATTGCAATTTACTTGCTGAATAAATGATTATGAACATTTGCAAACAATGAAGATAGATAGATCTTGCACAGCTCCATGGAGTGGGGTCCTATGAGGGAACAGCCTGTCCCAGAGTGCAACTAGGACAAGCTCTGTCTAAGACTCACAATGTTTGAGATTCTTTGAACTTGATCTCACAAAGCAGGAAAAACTTTGAAAGGTATTAAAAACAGGTTTCACAAGTGACAGAAGAATGCAGTTAAAAATGAACCTGAAATGTTGTTGAAAGATGCTCAAACCTTCAGTGCTTCAGAGCTTGTTTTAAAAGGTTAGGGTTGGAACCCGAGGAAGATGTACATAAGGTGTTCATATTGGATACCTTAGATACATTTTCTCAATGGAGTGGCATTTGTATATGTAAAATGGCTGCTATTATGGAAATGCATTTACTACTTATTAATCATCTGAAACTTGTAATATTTATAAATGTTTGACATTTGAATGAAAGCAAAAAAAATTGAAATAAATCAAGCTTAATTAAATCTGGAATCAAACTGCTTATTATGATGCTCAACTCACATTTCCATCATCAAGCTACACAAGGGTATCATACACAGTTGAAATAACAATGGTAAGAGGTTAATAGTATGTGTTGACAGGAATTCCCTTGTGATAGTCCTGACTAAGAATGTAAAGGAGTCCAAAGCATAGACTGATTGAGTCTGTAGTGGGGGGCATTTAGCTTTCCTGAATAAGAAATGTTTGAGTACTGACCTTGGTATAGGTTGGCTAAAAAAAATAGGATTTGCACCATGCTGGAGCAGCAACTGGACAATCTCATGATTTGAAATGATTTTGGCAGCTTGTAAAGCAGTTCTATGTTTGCCCCCATAAGCACCTACATTAGCACCATGTTTAAGTAACAATTTTACAATTGCCTCATTGCCACCAGAGGCAGCAGCCTGAAGTGCATTCCCATATTCACCACCCTGGGCATTGACATCTGCACTATTTTCAAGAAGTAACATTACAACTGCATCATTGCCACTGCATGCAGCAGCCTGGAGTGCATTCCCATATTGACCACCCTGGGCATTGACATTTGCACCATTTTCAAGAAGCAATTTTACAACTACCTCATTGCTATTATATGCAGCAGCCTGGAGTGCATTTCCATATTGACCACCAAGGGCATTGACATCTGCATTATTTTCAAGAAGTAATTTTACAACTGCCTCATTGCCACTGAATGCAGCAGCCTGGAGTCCATTCCCATATTGACCACTCTGGATATTGACATCTGCAATATTTTCAAGAAGCAATTTTACAACTGCCTCATTGCCTCTGAATGCAGCAACCTGGAGTGCATTCCCACCCTGGGTATTGACATCTGCACCATTTTGAAAAAGCAATTTTACAACTGCCTCATTGCCACTGAATGCAGCAGCCAGGAGTGCATTCCCATATGGCCCACCCTGGGCATTGACCTCTGCACCATTTTCAAGAAGCAATTTTACAACTGCCTCATTGCCACTGGATGCTGCAGCCTGGAGCGCATTCCCATATGGACCACCCTGAGCATTGACATCTGCACCATTTTCAAGAAGCAATTCTACAACTGCCTCATTGCCACTAGATGCAGCAGCCTGGAGTGCATTCCCATATTGACCACCCTGGACATTGACATCTGCACTATTTTCAAGAAGCAATTTTATAACTGCCTCATTGCCTCTAGATGCAGCAACCTGGAGTGCATTCCCACCCTGGGTATTGACATCTGCACCATTTTCAAGAAGCAATTCTACAACTGCCTCATTGCCACTAGATGCAGCAGCCTGGAGTGCATTCCCATATGGACCACCCCAGGCATTGACATCTGCACCATTTTCAAGAAGCAATTTTACAACTGCCTCATTGCCACTAGATGCAGCAGCATGGAGTGAATTCCCATATCTGCCACCCTGGACATTGACATCTGCACTATTTTCAAGAAGCAATTTTACAACTGCCTCATTGCCTCTAGATGCAGCAGCCTGGAGTGCATTCCCAAATCCACCACCCTGAACATTGACATCTGCACTATGTTTAAGAAGCAATTCTACAACTGCCTCATTGCCTCTATATGCAGCAGCCAGGAGTGCATTCCCATATGGACCACCCTGGGCATTGACATCTGCACTATTTTCAAGAAGCAATT
>KN834758.1:1031202-1090415 GCA_000827265.1 Collybiopsis luxurians FD-317 M1 | reverse complement strand
CAATTCTACAACTGCCTTATTGCCACTAGATGCAGCAGCCTGGAGTGCATTCCCATATTGACCACTGTGGGCATTGACATCTGCACTATTTTCAAGAAGCAATTTTACAACTGCCTCATTGCCTCTAGATGCAGCAGCCTGGAGTGCATTCCCATATTCACCACCCTGGGCATTTACATCTGCACTATTTTCAAGAAGCAATTTTACAACTGCCCCATTGCCACTATATGCAGCAGCCTGGACTGCATTCCCATAATGACCACCCTGGGCATTAACATTTGCACTATTTTCAAGAAGCAGTTCTACAACCACCTCATTACCTCTATATGCAGCAGCCTGGAGTGCATTCCCATATCCACCACCCTGGGCATTGACATCTGCACTATTTTCAAGAAGCAACTTTACAACTGCCTCATTGCCACTAGATGCAGCAGCCTGGAGTGCATTCCCATATTCACCACCCTGGGCATTGACCTCTGCACTATTTTCAAGAAGCAATTTTACAACTGCCTCATTGCCTCTGGATGCAGCAGCCTGGAGTGCATTCCCATATTCACCACCCTGGGCATTGACATCTGCACTATTTTCAAGAAGCAATTTTACAACTGCCTCATTGCCACTAGATGCAGCAGCCTGGAGTGCATTCCCATAATCACCACCCTGGGCATTGACATCTGCATTATTTTCAAGAAGCAATTTTACAACTGCCTCATTGCCTCTAGATGCAGCAGCCTGGAGTGCACTCCCATATTCACCACCCTGGGCATTAACATTTGCACTATTTTCAAGAAGCAATTTTACAACTGCCTCATTGCCACTAAATGCAGCAGCCTGAAGTGCATTCCCATAATCACCACCCTGGGCATTAACATCTGCACTATTTTCAAGAAGCAATTTTACAACTGCTTCATTGCCACTAGAAGCAGCAGCCTGGAGTGCATTCCCATATTCACCACCCTGGGCATCGACATTTGCACTATTTTCAAGAAACAATTTCACAACTGCCTCATTGCCACTAGATGCAGCAGCCTGGAGTGCATTTCCATATTCACCACCCTGGACATTGACATCTGCTCCATTTTCAAGAAGCAATTTCACAACTGCCTCATTGCTGTTAGATGCAGCAGCCTGGAGTGCATTTCCATATTGACCACCCTGAGAATTGACATCTGCTCCATTTTTTAGAAGCAGTTTTACTACTTCTTCATTACCAGCATAAGCAGCAGCCTGCAGCGCATTTCCATATTCTTCCCCACATGAGCGGTTAATATACAAATTTATATTTGTTGCTATTTCATAATTTTCAAGGTTTGAATTTATTCTCTCTTTTATGATTTCTTCTACTCTTTTTGTCAATCCATTCTCTGCTGCAAAGTATAAAGCTGTACCCATTTCCCATTCTTTCAACCCAGGATATTTCCTGGAATTTCTCCAAATCACAAACACATGGCTTGAATCCATTAATATTTTCCTACTCAGACTTTGCAGTGAACTCTCAGCCTGTTGCTTGCCTTCAACGCATCTTGCATGAACTGGCCAGAACCTGGATGCGTAGCCCTGTAATGCTTTTTTTTGGGGAATATTCTTCTCTTCCCCACAATATATTAGATAAACTATGCAAGCTTGGGCTATTATATCATGTGCAAGAAGCTCATTGATTTCAAACAGGTATTTATTCTGCTTAGATCCATGATGTTCAATTAGGTATTCCCTCACTGAGGCATGTGCAAATTGAACCACATTATTGGTTCCCACTGTTACAAGGCTAGAGTCTATAATTGCATGTAGTCTCAGTTTCATGCCATCTGTACTTTTTACAGTCTGTTGTTGAATGCTGATTGCTAGAATCTCTTGAACTTGATCCACCTCCAAGGGTTCAAATGCATAAAGTAGCCAAAGCAGTAAATAATGGACATTTTGTGCCTGTTTCCCCTTTACAACTTTCTTTAAAGCTTGTTCATATATTTCTTCCAAGTTCTTAGGTAAATTGTTCAATACTTCCTCCACATCTTCCTTAGAAATGCATTCCTTTAATCCATTTAACTGACACTCAGCCCAACGAAATCTGTAATTTATTTGAGTATCAGTAGTTTAATTTTCTCAGAATAAAATTACTTACTGTCCATGAGCACCATCCTTCAAAATCCTTACTACATTTTGCCAAAACTTTACATCCAAGTTAAAATTGTATTCAGCACCTTGTATCTCAGCTGTAAGGTAGCACTCTATATCCTCTCCAATATCTGGTCCCTTATCCTCTAGTACAATTTCTAGCACACTATTTTCAGCCCTGGAATCTGCAAAATGCCTACTTGTTGCTGCTATCCACAATTTCCCTGATATTTGACATAACCAGTTCATAACCTTTGTGACCTCTTCCCTACATTCATCCAAAGCATCCACAAGAAGATATCCTGAATTTCTTTGGGTAATCATAGCTTCCAGCAGATTCTCCAGTTCCCTATTTGAAGGCTGCTGAAATCCTTTACAGCTCTCATATAAAGTAAGCAGGGCTGGATTGATGCCCTGATTCTCAAGTCCCATTTGTATGACAAGAGATAAAAGAAAGCCACGATAAGTAGATTTTTCACCTGTGTTGTCACGAATGTCAAAGTAATGATACCAAACCTGAGCATTGGTTGGTATCTTAAGATCTTCCAGAATTGTAGCACTATTTTGCAAATAAATGCTCTCAAATCTCTTTTCATACCTTGCATGTGGTTAAACTCACGTTAATACTGTCTTTCCTGACCCAGCTAGAGTTTACAATTGTGTCACTAATTCACAATTCAGTGCAAAGGAAAGCAGCTTTTACCTTGTCCTTGGATCCAAAGGAAGCTTGGATGAAATTTCCATTCTTTGTATTCTGGATGGTTTAGAATCCATTCCCCAGTTCCTGGTGTTTTTTTGTTGGCAGCGGCTGCATAATTGACTGAACAGTCTGGAGCTTTAAGCCATTCCCGGATCTTATTGACTTCATCACTTGCTACTAAAAATTAAACTTTAAAATTTTCTCAACATTGGATGATACATTTTGAACGTACTGCCGACTGTAAATTGGCCACCATAAATGGTAAAATTGTTTGCTTCTTGAAACATGTACTATGTCTTTGCAGATTAGTCTTCCACTTAGAAATGGCTTTTTAAAATTTTCAGCCTAACGTACCTGATATTACTATTGGAATATTCTCACTTCGTGATGATGAAGGATAGGAAGATAGATCAGTTACAGCTTCAATGTACTCTTATATGCTTCTAATTAAAGTTTGATCGGTTATTTCCTAGTAGACAATTTCCTTGAATCGAGACATATTGACAGGGTAATTGCACTAATGACCGACATCGTGACCGTTCATTCAACGGAAACAGCCGATTATGCTCTCGCCAGATATTGACACACCAAAAATGAAAATTGTAGAAGATCAAAAGACAATAATTCTGTTGGCATATCAGCGAGCAACTAAGTTTTCTAATTTCGGTGTTATTGAGCGGGATGTCTGTTGAATAAAGATACAACACCTAGCTTCTATCCACTGTTGCGCCAATATCAATCAAAAAGTGTGACGTGAAATCTGAAACATACCGCGCATCAAGGATCGGTGGCTATGCCGACGGAAGCCATTAAGTCGGCACTCAATATTGGCATATGAGAACGGGACTGCCCCTAATTGAAGGGGAAATCGGGAGGTGAGGGTGAGAGGACCTATTGCCTTCTCCAACACCTAACCCTCTTCCCGCAACATCCAGAAGCGCCTGCGCAGCCTTTCTCGCATTCGCGCTCTGCACCTCAACTTGCAGCTCCAAATTCCTAATCAACTCCCTCAGGTCCCTCAGTTCAGATGTTGAAGGTGGCGTTTTCTTGACGGAGAGAGGAGGGCTGTGCGCACCTTTGAGGCACAATGAACGCAATTGGCTCAACATTGGACTCAGTAATCTTGTACGTCCGTGTAATCCGTGAGAAACAGAACTTCCATTGTGTCTAATCACATAGCCATTCCGTCCGAGGCGCTTCCCAGTGAATCGGAGTAGAAACTCTTGAGGAATGCCTCATCTAGCAGAGAAACAAAGCATCAGAGTTAACCTGGTTAGACAGAATTTAAAACTTACTGTGTCGGGCGCCGAAATCTAATTGTAGCTGGTAGAATGAAAACGAGGGCCGCTGCTTGGGAGGATCCAAGTCTCCAGGAAGTCGGAAACTAATATCTTTCGGCGTGATTATGATAAAGATGACCGACCGCATATCAGCCGCGGAGCAGCGCCTCTGCAACGCAAGGAGGCCATCCCTTTTAATTTTATGGTCTTTGCTGACGGTGAACTGGAAACCATAACCGGTCGTTCCGATATAGCAAAAAGCATCCCAGCTCGTATTATTCTGCTGGTTCAGAATGTAGAGAGAGCCAGGATTCTTGGTGGCAGCATCATCAATCTTGTTGTCGAAGAATTGAATAGGGAATTGGGGTAAGACCAGCTGCCTATCCATATCGCGTTCTAGCGACTTCAAGGTACCGGTAAATTGGCTAGCCAGTTTTTCAATAGCCATTACCTCGAAGAGGTTGCCGAGAGAAGGAGCCATAGCTGGCGAAAGATGGAAAAACCGAAAAAAGATTGCACGCTCCTCTAAGCTTTTCGACTGGGACGCTTCGAAGAGTAGTCGCATTATTAAACGAGAATGGATCCGGTGTTTCATGATACCAGGTTCCTCCTCCGTAAAGAATGTGTAGACCAGTTTATAAGAGATAGGGCTTGCGAGATCAGGCTTGGTGAGAATCTTAGTCAACTCCCCGGGTCCAAGGCTAGAAACATTCGCCAGCAGGTTCGACCGATGGTCAATGATAGCCTGCTCACCGTCCCAAAGATAGGAGGCTCCAAGGCGAAAATTAAGGCCATAGTTGGTCCAGATCTCTGCTAGCTCGGCTTTTTGATTGCAGATATTCTCTTCCGGTAGTTGAGATTGCCACCTGCTCGCGTTCAAGTTCAAAGTTCAAAGGACAAACAGTAGAGCGAAGTACTTACACACTCATTGCTTCTGTGAAAGTGGGTATTTTGGCAATTATCTTTTTCGTCGTCCAGGTTTGCTTGTTAAGTTCTTTGTATCTGGTTTCTTGCGGTGAGGATGCTAAAACAGGAAAAATGCGGTAAGACATCCAGAACTTGGTAGGAACCGCATTCATGTCCGAGTCAACGAGCGCAAGGATTCCCTGGAATGGACGGAATCGTTGAACATCTGCGGGGCCGCCAGTTATTATATACGCGCCGGTCTCGTCAAAGAAGTGGGTTTCCCCTTTATGATAAATGGTTGGTAGCTGTTTAGAGAGCCGAAGGGCAAGGCAATAAACAAGAAACACGGATTTTCCTAGAGAAGAGATAAGTGCTAAGCAATCGAAAACAAAAGAGGAAGTCGTGGACATACCAATACCTGGGCTGCCCAGGATTAAACACGATTCCGAGCCCTTTCTGATTTCATTATTGATGATATCCATCATCCTCGCATAATCGTCCATGACCCAAACACGCGATCTGTTGAAGAGCTCACGATTGACTGTTATCATCTTGTTATTGTGGCTTCGTTTGAGGGGCTCTCCCCAATGCTCCAACCAAATCTCCTGATACAGTTCTGCCGGTTGAAAAAAGCGGTTTTTCAGTTTCGGATACTCTGGATGCTGCACTGGCATTCTGAAAGAGAGTGGTGGTAAGAGGGAAGCCAGCTGGAGGTGGCCACTGTCGTTGCACGTTAATTCCACTACTTAAGATCATTACCACCAAGTCCTTTACCATCTGCACCCCTTCTGCCATTTCTCCCGTCTTAACGAATTGAGCTCCAACAAAAATTGTCAAATTCTCCCTAATCATACCATGAATACGAGAGAGCTTTCTAAAGCGGATTAACGCATTCGGGACGAAATTAAACTCCATCGGCATGAAATCGCACTCCTACGCAAGCAGCTGGCCAAGAAAATTCGTGAGTCAATCAGTTCATCCCTTGCTGAAACCTGTGTGTTTGAAGCCATCTGATCCTGGACACAGTCAAAATGCCATTCGTGTGATTCAGTTGCGGAACCAGGTATATACTCGGGACGCATAACGCCCCAATTGAGGTAAGGTCCTGTGAGGAGAGACGAGGGATGAACAGCCTATGAAACAACCAGATCACGATGTTGGATGACAAGGTCATGTTAATTAAGCAGAACAGGTCCATATCTATTTTGAATAGCTGCATAGATACGAACGAGAGGACTGGTGCCACATGCAACGCAAGCGTATGTGTGGCTAAAGAGTGTACAAAAGGGTGCCATGAGCTATACGACACATAACATCAAGCCAACTCACGCTCCCTGAAGAAGCATCTGCGTATAGGAAAAATGGGGAGAGAAGAGAAAGGAGTCGGGAACATACGATATGAAGAGTTGCACGTCGAATTTGTTCACAGATCTCCTCTTTTTCCTCGCTTCGTACGATTATAGAAGTCTTTGAACTGAGGAGAGATATCGAGCGCTAAAATTCAGCCAAGAGGCGTTTGGCTCTGAGTTTGAGGCGAAGCTAGCTAGAGCAGCAATAGAAAGAGAGTAGATATTCTTGGTCCCGGCCTATTCGCGAGGATGTGAAGCGGTCACTGTCTCAGTGATGGTTTGAGACAAGATAGATGAACTCGTTTCGGTTCATATAAGCGCCCTTGCGTGAACGAACCATCTCTCTCAAATCTCTCTCAAAACTTCCAGTTGATGGAATGCTATTAGAATGAAAAGATACTACTACATTTGGAACTGGGATTGCAGAATAACTCAGCACCGCGCGTAAAAGTATCACGGCGCAGTTCGTCCAGGATTCGAGCAGCTAGTCACAAATTCTGGGATCACTGGTCCGTCCGTACGTCCCTAGTCCGGGTTAAATTTACCAGTTATTCATAGCTTCATAGAGTACTATCCTACCCCACCACGGCAGTCTTCCCTATCCACACGGCACTCGACAAACCCCAATGGAATACTCGTACACCTCCGAATCCAAGACCGTCTCTCCTGGATCAAGGCCATGATTCTCCTTCGGCTTTGGCATGGCGATAGCCACTGCAACTTGAAAACTCTCGTGTTCCCGTAGGTCTTCATTATTACCGTCATCAGGTTGTGCCAACACTCCTTTCCCCTTCGAATGTTGCTCTTGTGTTGGTCCGCGGAAGTTCTGCATCATTCCCGTCTCCCTCCCATGTTCTGATCGAATCATTTGCTCTGCGTGTCCACCTCGATTACGCCGCGGACCAAATTGCGTAGTAAGGTTTTCGAGTAGCAGTCGGCGGCCTCGTAGTAAGAGTCGAGAGGCATCCGACACATCGGAATCCTGAACAGTTTCTATAGCGGAGCTTCGATGACGTTCATGATTGTCTTCTGCCTGGACTATTGGAGAAACGGCGATGGGCTGTCATGAATTTGGTTCATCATAAACTCAATCAGCATAGCTGTAGAGTAGACTAACCATAATATTCGCCCACGAATTCTCCCCTCTTCTTCCCTGGGTATGATCGCTCTCCGACCCATGGCTAATGCCTTCAACTTCCACTTCCATCCGACTCTGACCCACCTCTGGCACCGGCACCGGGTTTACCGTGGTGGTGGTCCACAAATCCCACAACTTTGGGCGATCTTTGGCTCCCACACCCGCATTCTGTGCATCCTCTCCGTTCGCATCATGAAGATGCCCCACTCCCATTCCAGATCGGACATAATACGCCCTTCTCCAGCCCAAAATTGCGATGGAAATTGCGGAGAATAAGCCGACGGCGAGAAATACGAGGATGAGTGGTTGAGAGCCGGAAACATCGAAGAGGTTTCCGGATGAACCTTGGTTGTTGTCTGTATTGGTAGCGGATGCGGAAGTAGATGTGGATGTGGATGTAGATGAGGACGATGAGGTTTCCGTTTGTAGAGCCATCGCTAATGGAGAAGAGTGTACCTTTGTTCCGTATCTGTATGGTACGTGTGCTGAGAGTAGTTTGTTAGTGGCAGAGACTCGGAATCGCTCGCGGGCCACTGCAGGACATCGTTTGTTTGAGGAAAAGCCAGGAAAAGATGAAGAGTCTTGCGAGTGTCATTTGGATCAAGAAACGGAACATGGTCCGAGATCCTGGGTGGGTAAAGAAGCACGCACCAGTGGGAGGCCTCCGTATGAATATGGTAAGAATAATATGTCACCGCAAAGTTCGTGAGATGTTATCCAGTTCGTATTCGTATCTTACTGCTCTGAAGAAGCTTGTTTAGAATGTTTATGTGGTTGAAAAATAATGACGTCGGTTATTGAATACTTCGACTAAAGTTCTTATCACGCTGAAATGAAGAATCTAGCGCTCCAAGTGAATTTCATGAAAGAGGTGGCTATTTTTATCGCCACTGGGGCCTGCCAATCTCATGAGCTTCGATTACTAAATTTCCTAAAAAGGCGGAGAATACCCAGCTTTGACCAATCCCTGCAAAGTTTTCGAAATGTCGACCTGTACACTAACCAGATACTCCCTTTGTCAAAGATTTGTATCACTAAGAAATGCTGGCTCATCAGACAGACCAATCTCCATTCGACTAAATCATTAGCAAGGGTTCAGAGTCAAGCGAATTGCTATTTTTCGAATCGACTTTAGGTCAACTTCACATCCCTCAGAGTTACCAGGTACCGGAAGTGCACTCATTGAAGTGTATTCAAATTTTCGTTCATAAATTCGCCCTCATAAGTTCTTCCTGCTCGATTTACATGGAGAACTATATAGAAATGAGGCCTCGACGCGTCGGTCGTGACAAGCACGTGGGGTAAACGGAGAAAGCCGAAGTCTGGAGACTCGAGAGCGTATGGTGTTGTAGAACTCGTGCACACTTTGACATTACCACTGGTACCATCAGGGAACTCCTAGACTAAGTATAAGTAGTACCGTGACTCAACTTTTTTTTTGCTCTCTTTCGCCACTAAACTTGAATGTCCGCAGCACCCAACGTAACCGAAGGGTTCATCCCCTTTACCTCCCCCTCCCTCCCCGCCGACAAACCTAGCCAAACATTCTACAAAATCGTTGGCGGTCCCTTGTCCAAAGACACTACCCCCCTCATCGCACTGCACGGCGGTCCTGGTGCCGGACACGACTATCTTCTCGTTCTCGCTGACGGACTAGGAGCGCCCTTGATCGTCTATGACCAGGTAGGCTGCGGTCAATCCACCCATTATCCCGAAAAGAAAGGCGACACTTCCTTCTGGACCGTCCAACTCTTCCTCTCCCAGCTCGATCATCTCATCCGTCATTTTGGTCTTCACGAAACCGGCTACTTCCTTGGAGGACATTCATGGGGTGGGATGCTAGCCGCTGAACATGCGATTCTTCAGCCAAAGGGGTTGAAACGTTTGATATTGATGAGCTCTCCGGCAGATATGGGACTTTGGGTGAAGGCGCAGAGCAAGTTGAAAAAGTTGTTGCCGCAACAGGTGCAGGATACGATAGAGAAGAATGAGAGAGAGGGGACGACAGAGTCGAAAGAGTATAAAGAGGTTATGGAGGTTTTTTACAAGCAATTTTTGTGTAGGCTGGACCCGGTTCCCGAGCTGGTTTTACGTGGGCTTGTGGAGTTGGAGAAGGATGACACGGTTTATTTGACAATGCAAGTATCCGTTCTTTCTTCCTTTGCTTTGTTCTTGCGAGACAGAATATCATGTTCAACTATCACAACACAGGAACGGACCTTCCGAATTTCACATCACTGGCTCTCTGGCCACCTGGAGTGTAGTCAAAGAAGTCCACAAGATCAATGTACCGACGCTCATCACCAATGGACGATATGACGAAGCTCAAGATGAAACGGTGCTTCCATTTTTCAACGAAATCCCTCGCGTCAAGTGGGTGCGATTTGAGAATTCGGTGGGTTCCAATACGCGTCCCGGTAGCCACTGGATTGATTGTACGCATATAGAGCCACATGCCGCATTTTGAAGAGCAGGAAAGGTATATGGAAGTGATCAAGGTGTTTTTAGGGTTGTAACTTGTAAGTAGGACGTAAGATACGGAGCAAAAATGTTACAGGCTGGGAACTGACTGTTGCGTTTGTGCTTTTGTATTTGAGTTTGGGCTGATTTGAGCATTTGAAGCAATTGCAAGTTGTTGCAATGTTGGGAGCAGCACTGAGGTCCGAGGCCTGAGGACCGAAATTACTATTTTTCAAGTCACGAGATGGTCGGCAAATTCAGACGCGTCTTTCTCCTCAACTATCATTTCCAACTTTTTTTCCCTAATACCTTTATCCAGGCTCTTCGCCCGACGCCGTTTTCTCGTCTCAGCGCACTCATGTCGAACTCTTCTTCACCCACGAATATCTCTATGGAGACTATTTACGAATTTAGCAGGTCGCCCTATGGGATCCCCGAGCAGCGTATTCCAGATATTCGACGGTGTCTCGAATCCGTTAATCAAGACCTTGACGATTACAATAACGAAATCTCTCGGTTGGAAAATCAACTTGTATTCCTCAGGACTCGGTACGAAAGGGCTCAAAAGAAGGCAGTGGCCCTCCGCTCACTTCTTGCGCCTGTTCATTGTCTCCCAAACGAACTCCTCACTCAGATATTCGACTACGTCTGCGACAACAGTTCCCCTCATTCGGGGTACCAGTTATCCGAAGCGCCATTTCGTCTCAGTGCGGTGTGCAGTCGTTGGCGATCATTGTGTTTGTCGCACTCGAAAATGTGGGCAAAGATAGCGGTAAACTGTGGCAAACGATCTATGAAACTTGGAGACGCTGTTGATTTATATCTCGAGCGTTCTAAGCCCCGACTTCTTTCACTTCAACTTCTGAATGATCCTACTGATCAGGACGGGCATAATGTCCTCCTTCAGAAACTTGTAAACTGCTGTACCCGTTGGCGTTATCTTACACTCTCAGCGGAGTTTTCTTATTTGTCAGGGCTGGATTTTCCCGCTCTGGAAACCTTAGATCTTGCTGGGATCGAGGATGCCGTGGGAGATCTGGAAATCTTTGCCCGTTCACCAAGACTGCAAACGTTAAAAGCTTGCGAAGAATTTGTTCCAAACCAAGAAGTCTTGGGACGGATCACCAAACTGTCACTGTCGAATGCCTGTGATCTGCGCAAGGTGCTCAACTTGTGCTCTAATCTTCGAACCCTGAAGATGGTCGACGGAACTGAGGAGACTCTTGATCCACCAGCTGTCATCCCAACCCTCACTTATCTTTATGTTGAAGGCGCAGAACACGACTTCGAGAGTGTATTTCACTCACTTATTACCCCTGCACTCACTACACTAAAAATATGGAAAACAACATTTTTCGACGAAATCGCTGATAGAACGCCCTCGCATGTTGGGCGATTTCTAGACTATTCTGGCTCCTCGTTGACGACTCTGATAATAGAGGCAGACTGGGTGGATAACATCGTTCTGGGTTTATTACAAAGGCTTCCCTTACTCGAGGAGCTCACCATCCGTGATTCTGGGACGTATAATGATTCAAGTTCTCAAATGATCACTAAAGCCTTCGTCGAAAGTCTTCACAGCTATCAACGATCCCATCTCCCTATCATCCCGAAACTTCGAACGCTGTCTTTGGAGTTCCAGCCGAATGGGTTTGACCACAAGTCATTTGTAGATATGATTTCGTCTAGATGGGTTCCTGATGAAGAGTATGCTGCTTCAATCGGTGTATCGTGCATCCAGTCGGTCGAGCTGCGTCTTCCTGAATGTATGGATGAGGCTCAGTACCTTCCGCTACTCCGATTGAGGAAGATGGGTTTGCGCTTCAATTTTCGCCAATTTAGGGTTTTGCGCCCTACTCCTTATATAACCAGTCGCGCATGGGTATGAGAGTAGATTTTTGTCGGGGACTCGGACAGAAACGCTTTACGAGTACCTACATTGTTTTCAATACTGGAGTATTTACCACAATTTTTGTACTGCATGATGTCCCAAGTACTTAGCTGGTGTTTTCTGCGGCATAAAACTTCAATCACGTAATACTTACCCTTGATATTACTCAATGCAGGGGACGTGTCGCTTGGGGTACTCGGGCATTGACTGTATAGCCTAGATGTACCAAGGCGTCGTGCGAAATCTTTTGGTGGCTTCGTTCTCAACGGACATCCTCGACTCTGCCAGTCGTCTAGCGGCCGGTTCACATCTATTACTCGTATATCCCTGATTGCTGGTATGAAGATTCGATTTTTTCTCTCGAATTTTGAGTTTTCATATTTTTTCCTTAAAGCTCTTCCACGTTTTGCAGTATTACTCCATGTCGAATGGTTCTCCGCCCATTGATACCTCTCTGGAGGCTATCCGCAAATATGCCAGGTCACTCTATGGCATTCCTGAGCAGTACTTATTGGGAATACCTGGACTCCTCCAATCTTTAGACCGAGACCTCGTCGATTACCGCAATGAAATCTCTCGGTTGGAAACCGAGCTTCAGTCTGCTAGAGCTCGGTACGAAGGGGCTCGAAAGAAAACAATAACCCTTCGATCACTTCTTGCACCTATTCACCGCCTTCCGAATGAACTTCTCATTTATATATTCGACTGTGTCTGCGACGATGTCTTTGACTCTTGGAGTATCAAGATGTCTAACTCTCCATTTTTTCTTAGTGCGGTATGCGGTCGTTGGCGATTTTTGTGTCTCTCGCACCCGAAAATGTGGTCAAAATTTGACGTTCATTGTACGACAGGATCGAAGGGTGGAAACGCTGTTGATTTATACATCGAACGTTCCAAGCCGCAGCTGCTTACAATTCATATTTCTTATTTCCCTAACGGCCCCTTAAATCGCGGAGAGCATAATATGCTCTTTCAGAAACTCGTCAACTGCAGTGCCCGTTGGCGACACGTTATGTTCAACCTGGAGTTCCTCTCTCAGGAATTTCCTTATTTGTCAAGACTGGAATTTCCCGCTCTGGAAATCCTAGATATCAAAGGTATCGCAGATGGCGCAGCAGATTTAGGGGTTTTTACTTGTACACCAAAACTTCAAACGCTTGAAGCTTGGGTGGAACTTATTCCGAACCAGGAAGTTTTGAACCGCATCACCAAATTGGTATACACTACTCTGGATTCTCCCGGTAATCTGCTTGAGGTATTACACTTGTGCTCTAATCTTCGAATCCTGGAGATCTACGCGGATGAAGAAATAGGCTTTTCCAATTGGCCAATCATGATCCCAACTCTCACTTCTCTGCATGTTGAAGGCGGAGAAGACATATTTGAGAGAGTATTTCGCTCACTTGTTGCCCCCGCACTCACTACCCTCCAAATATCACATTATTACAATTGCGGTGATGCAGTATACTCACATATTGCGCAATTTCTGGACCGCTCAGGCTGTTTACCGACGACTCTGGTCATTGAAACGGATTGCGCGGGGAAGACCATTCTTGGTTTACTACAAAGGCTTCCCTTGCTCAAGGAGCTTTCCGTCCGCGATCACCGGGCCGCCAGCCATTCAAGCTGCTCTCATATCATTGCCGAAAAGGTGCTCATGGAAAGCCCTCCCGACTATCGACCATCACATCCCCTTACTGTCCCGAAACTTCACTCGCTGTCCTTGATGGTTGCATTGACTGGGTTTGACCACAAATCATTTGTGGAGATGATTTTGTCCAGATGGATCCCTGACGAAGATTACGCTGCTTTGATTGGCGTGTCGTGCATCAAGTCGGTTACGCTGCGTCTTCCTGAACCTGTGGATGAGGTTGAGTACCTTCCGCTGGTCCAGTTGAGGAAATCGGGTTTATGCTTCTATTTACAACGCTAGGTTACATTCTATGTCTTTTTGTATCTTTGTGTTTTGAGAAAGAGTGGATTTCGTGGGTACTCTAACTCGGATGGAAAGGCTCTACGATAACCTTCTGCTCATTGTTCTTGTACTTGACATTCATAGCTAGTGTGTTTTTGTGCCATGAAGTTTCAATCGCACCATGCTCTTGACATAACTCAGTGAACGGGAGGAGTCACTCGGGTACGAACGCTAATACTTAACTCGGTTCGACGCGTCTTTGGTCCGTGCGAATCTATTTGGTGGCTTTATTCTCAACCGTCATTAAGATCCTCAACTCTGTCAATTGTTAAGTAACCATTTTTGAGCACGCAGGTATCAGGGTCTATTTTTTTCTCAACTCCAAGTCTAAATTCTTTGCTCTAAAGCTCGTCACCGTTTTGCAGTACTACTCCATGTCGACTCGGACTAGTCCTCCCCCCACGGATATCTTTTTGGAGACTATCTACAGATATGCTGGCATACCCAAGCAGTATCTATCGGAGATACCTGGACTTCTCCGATCTTTAGATCAAGAGCTTGATGGTTGCCGCAATGAAATCTCTCGTTTGGAAGCGCTGCTTTAATCCGTTAGGGTTCGGTATGAAGAGACTCAAAAGAAGGCGATGACCCTCCGCTCGCTTCTTGCGCCTATCCACTACCTCCCTAATGAACTCCTCACTCAAATTTTTGACCACGTTTGCGACGACGATGACTCTGATCCTTGGTACTACGAGACATCCAACACTCCATTTTTCCTTAGTGCAGTATGCAGTCGTTGGCGATCACTGTGTCTCTCGCGCCCGGAAATGTGGTCAAATTTCACAGTAGACTGTAGCCAAGGTTCTCAACTCGCAAACGCTGTAGATTTGCATATCGAGCGTTCCAAGCCACAGCTTCTTTCACTTCGACTTGATTATGATCCTAACTGTCGCCATAATCAGGACGGGCATAGGATTCTCTTTCGGAAACTCGTAAACTGCTGTGCCCGTTGGTTTCATGTCACGCTCTCGCTGCCGTTCCTCTCTCGGAAGTTTCCTTATCTATCAGGACTGGATTTTCCCGCTCTGGAAACCCTACATCTCGAACAGATTGAGAATGGCCGGGGAGATTTGGGGGTTTTTGCTCGTTCACCGAGACTTCAAACCCTAGAAGCCTGCGCGGAACTTATTCCGAACCGGAAAGTTCTGAATCGACTCACCGAATTGACATACACCAATCTCCTGAGTAATCTGCACGAGGTACTAACTCCGTGCATTAGCCTTCGAACCCTGGTGATCTCTGTGGATGATGATGAGATGGACTTTTCCAATGAGCCGATTGTGATCCCAACTCTCACTTCTCTACGTGTTGAAGGCGGACAAGACGAGTTCGAGAAAGTGCTTCAATCACTTATTACCCCAGGACTCACTACCCTCCAAATATCGCATTGTAACGATAACAGTAAAGCAGTATGCTCATATGTCACTCAATTCTTGGGCCGCTCGGGCTGCTCACCGACGAATCTTGTCATTGAGACGGATTGGGCGGATGAGACTATTCTTGATTTATTACAAAGGCTTCCCTTGCTCGAGGAGCTTTCCGTCCGTGGTTACTGGATGTCCGGCCGCTCTCGAACTGTCACCAAAGCGTTCTTGGAAAGCCTTCACGGCTATCAACCATCCTATCCTCTTATTGTCCCAAAACTTCACTCGCTGTCCTTGATGATCGCATCGACTGGGTTCGATCGCAAATCATTTTTAGAGATGATTTTGTCCAGATGGCTACCCGATAAAGATTTCGCCACCTCGATTGGTGTGTCCTGTATCCGGTCGGTTGGGCTGTGTCTTTTTGAACGTGTGGATGAGGCTGAATTCCTACCGTTGGTCCAGTTGAGGAAGATGGGTTTAAGCTTCTATTTACAGCGCGAGCCTCCCTACCATGACTTTTAAGAGTCTTGTGTGGCAAAAGACTAGGCATTGTAGGCACTCAGATGGAACCAGGAAAGGCTATACGATTACCTTCTGTCAATTGTACCATATCGCAGTTTCTGTACATCGCATTCAAGTAAAGCTGGTGTTTTCCTATAGCATGCAATCTCAATTGCATCATGCCCTTGACATCGCTCATTGAATGGGAGGAGAGGATATGAACGCTAACAGCTTGGCCCGTAGCCTGTATGCCGCATTCTTGGCCTGTGCGAATCTTTTCAGTGGCCTTCTCTTCTGAACTGTCATCGTCACCCCTGTCAATTGTCCAGAAATCGCTAGAAAGCGATTATATTCCTGCTTGCATGTATTAGGGTCTATTTTTCTCAATTCCAAGTCTGATATTTTTTTTTTTCTAAAGCTCGTCCCCGTTTTGCGGTACTACTCTATGTCGAGCAGTTCTCCGTCCACGGACATCGCTCTGGAGACCATCTACAAATATGCTAGGTCACTCTTTGGCATTTCCGAGCAGTTCCTATCGGGGATACCTGGACTTCTTCATTCTTTAGACCGAGACCTTGATGGTTACCGCGATGAAATTTCTCGATTGGAAAACCAGCTGCAATCTGCTAGAGTTCGGTACGAAGAGGCTCAAGAGAAGGCAATAGCCCTCCGCTCACTTCTTGCACCTATTCATCGTCTTCCAAATGAACTTCTCACTCAGATTTTCGACTGTATATGCCACGATTACCTTTCATTATTGTGGAATGAAATACCGTTTATCCAAAGCCCCGTTTTGTCTCAGTGCGGTGTGCAGTCGTTGGCGATCATTGTGTCTCTTGCACTCGAAAGTGTGGTCAAAGATCGCGGTGGACTGTATCGAGGGATCCGAACTTGGAAACGCTGTTGATTTATACATCGAGCGTTCCAAGCCACAGCTTCTTACAATTCATATTTCTTATCTCCCTAACGGCCTCTTCCATCGCGGAGAGCATAGCATGCTCTTGCAGAAACTCGTCAGCAGCTGTGCTCGCTGGCGCCATGTTACGCTCTCTTTGGAGTCTCTCTCTCGGGAGATTCCTTACTTGTCAGGACTGGATTTTCCCGCTCTGGAATCCTTAAATTTTGAAAAGGCCAAGGATAGCGTGGCTGATTTGGGAATATTTACTCGGTCACCAACATTGCAAACGCTTAACGCTTACACAAGACTTATTCCGAACCAGGAAGTATTGGGCCGGATAATCAAACTGTCATTGTTATCCGGTGGTATGCACCAGGTGCTGCGTTTGTGCTCTAATATTCAAACCCTGACGATCTCCGAGGAAGTTAAGGGCATGTTCAGTTTTAATCTGCCAGCTGCCATCCCAGTCCCAACTCTCACTCATCTTCATGTTCGAGGTGGAAACTACCTCTGGAGCGTATTTCACTCGCTTATTACCCCCGCACTCACTACACTCCACATAACGCATAACGGTCAAAATGGTGATGCATCGTGCGCCTATGTTGAGCGATTTCTGGCCCGTTCTGGATGCTCATTAACGAATTTGATCATTGAGGCAAACTGGGCGGATAAGACCATTCTTGGTTTATTACAAAGGCTTCCCCTCCTCGAGGAGCTTTCCATCTGGGATCCCGAGATGACCAGTTATTCTCGAACCATCACCGAAGTGCTCATGGAAAGCCTTTACGGCGATCAATCATCCCATCCCCTCATCCCCAAACTTCACTCACTATCCTTAATGGTCCCGTTGACTGAGTTTGACCACGAATTATTTATGGATATGATTTTGTCCAGATGGATTTCGGATGAAGAGGACGCTGCTTCGATTGGTGTGTCGTGTATCCGGTCGGTCAAGCTGCGTGTTTATGAAGATGGTCTTTCTTCTTTACCACCACGTTCTATGGATGAGGCTGAGTACCTTCCGTTGGTCCAATTGAGGAAGATGGGTTTGCACTTGACTTTACAATGCTAGCTTGTATACCTCAATTTCTTGGATCATACAGTATCCTCGCGTGTACAGGGTAAACCGAGCGTTACGAGTACATACTGAACCAATAATATCTCAAGCCTTTTTGGGCTCCTGTATTAACAAGAAAAGGATGTAAGCGGGACGGAAGACGGACCGTTGCTGAAGTTTGGATGCGGACCGGTCCCGATTGGATTTTCGTATTTCCTTTCACTCCACACCCCCTCACCTCCTACGCGTCCTACTCGTTCCGCAAAATCGGAAACTCTTGCAAAATTCTGTGAGCCAAAAGCAGCTGAATTGAATTATTGAAACTGGCATAGGCCTTTGCGAGAATACGAAAAGTTCTGACACGCGTCGAAGAGTCGAGAAGCCGGGTAAAGTACGCGCGCGTCCCAGAAAAAAATGAACTGTTTTATACTCATTTTTCAACAGAACTGTGACGTCGCTTCAAGCTGGAGGCACCAACTGGTGGTTGCCCCACTAATTTCTATTTCATCCTTGTCATGGTCATCTGATGAAGGAATGTGTTTCCGTTGAATCAGTTCTTTCGAACTCGAGACTGAGGTATAAAAAAAGGCCAACCCTCATGACCTTACCGACAATACCTTCTGCGTCCCCCTCACACCTACTCCCATTCCCTCGCCTCCACCATGTTGGAGAGTCTTTTTCGATTGACAACGTTGGGTACGTTGCTCACCCTGTCCCAGATTGTTCTGGGAAAGCCCACCTTGGACAATCATGACCATGAACACGGTTCAAACGTCTGTGTTGTTACCCCTGCGCCTAATGGCAGAGACTCTGCGCCAGCCATCATCGATGCCTTCAAACGCTGTGGACACAACTCCCGTGGCCGGCGCGGCAAAGTCGTCTTCACCAACGACACTTACACCGTAGCTACCGTCATGAACACCACTGGTCTATCCAACGTCGATGTCGACCTGAAAGGAACTCTGTTTTGGGATAACAGTAACCTCACGTATTGGCTCAACAACTCCCTCCCTGTTGGGTATCAGAATCAGAGTTCGGCGTGGTTATTCGGTGGAGAGAACGTTACGTGGAATGGGCATGGGTATGGGACGCTGAATGGGAATGGGCAGGTTTGGTATGATTTTGTGAATGGGACGAATAATTATCCTGGGAGACCGCATCAGATTACGATCACTGGTACGAGGGATAGCGTGTTTGAGGGGATTAGATTTGTTCAGAGTCAGATGTGGTAGGTTTTGCTTTGCTCTATGGCAGGTTTTGCGATTCAAGTACGACCCTTTCTGCATTTTCTAGGACGATGACCGTTATCCATTCGGAAAACGTTCTTCTCGAGAACATATATGTCAATAGTACCGACACTGAACACGCTGTTGGATTCGAGTTCTCGTCTCTCAATGTACGTTTTTGCTCTTTGTATACCCTATGCGCATGTGCTCAAATCGATTAATCAGACGGATGGCGCAGATACCATCTACGCCAATAACATAACCTTCCGTGGATGGACAGTGGATAACGGCGATGACTCGATCTCGATGAAAGCGAATAGTACAAATATCTTGATTGAGAATTGCGATTTCTACACTGGCCTCGGTGTCGCTATTGGAAGCATTGGTCAATACGGTTAGTGCTTTTCAATCGCAAGTCTTTGAAGTTTTGAATGCTAATAGCTTCTCCCAGAGGGTCGCTTCGAAACAATTGAAAACGTTACTGCTCGTAACATCACTATCAATAACATGCGCTACGGCGTCTATGTCAAAACATGGACCGGTGTCTCAACCGGTTTCCCTCCAAACGGCGGCGGCGGAGGCTTAGGCTACGCCTCCAACATGACCTTTTCCGACTTCAAACTCAACAACGCCACAGGAATTTTTGCTATTACCCAATGTACGTCTTACAACTCCGCCGCAGGCAATTGCGATACGTCGCTTTTTAACGTTCGCAATTTGACATTGGAGAATTGGAGCGGGGATGCTGCGAGCGATGTGGTAGGGAGTATGCAGTGCAGTGCAGCGAGTCCCTGTACGGGAATGCGGATTCAGGGAATCGATATCAACGATCCGGTGAATAATACGGCGCCAGCGAATTATCTTTGCGATAGTGTGCTGGATCCTGTTGGGTTCAACTGTACAGGTCCGCCTTGGGGAGAGAATAATCGGTGAATATCAGCCACGGTGCGCAATGAAAATCATGACCATGTCTGTACTGTACGAGGATCTGAAATACAAGATTTTACTAATGATTTTCAACCCCGCCAATGAGCGCTGAGCGTACTTAGGGAGAAGATCAGTTCTTCTTGACGGGGTCAAAATTTGATGCCCTTTGATATTTTTTGCCCTTGAGAAGATGTACATATTATATACTCGTCATAATTTATTTAGGCACATCATCAGAAATGTTACCGCTGGCTTAAATTCCAATAAGTACCTTGGCAGCTGTGCATGAATTACTGTACGTCAGAGCGGGAGAGGGCGTTAGACACTTACAGTTACATGTCGGATGTGTCGATGGGCGGGGTTGGATCTGAAGCATACTGAACGACTCCGAGTGCGAATCTGAAACTGGAACCCTTTTTTTCCATGATCTCGCACGTAGCACAAGCTGAGAGCTTGCTCGGTGGCCATGTGTTTGCCGGATTTTGCCGGACGAAGCGTGAATCTGTGATGAGTACCTGATGAATTGAAGAGTTTTCCCATAGTTTCCATTTCCAGAACCCCTCCGTAATTTCGACCCTCTTTTGTCCTTCATCTTCGACCTTTCTCTTCTGGCCTCCGTCGCTACCCACCTAGCACACCTCACGCTCTTTTTCACAACCTACGTTCTTTAATTTTTGCAAGGGTGTTCTTTAATACGATCCTTGCAAGCAACCCTTTTTCTACAAAAAAGTCATCATTTTGTAGAAAGATTCTCAGTCCCCTTCCGACTCGCTCTCGAAAAAGCTATTGGTCTTAGATTCGTCGCGGTGCAAGGATTTTTCAACTTTTAACTTTGTTATATCACTATGCGTCAAACTGGTGCGTACGGATTCCATTAGTTTACTGGAGGAAATCGTGCTGAACTCTGAAACTAATGTTACCAGGGCCCCGTCTTCACCGTTTACCACAACGCCTGGACTATACCCTTATTCCAGCACCTTTAGGTATGCCAATTCACCCTCATCAAGATGATAACCTACCAACAATTGATTCTGTTCTCTATGATCTGTCAGACCTTTCTCTTCCCCTCGTCTCAGAAAAGTCACCCTTACCAGCCATCATCGTCACACCGTCGTCTCCCTCATCGGTGAATGATTTCAGCATTGCATTCTTAGCCCCTCCTAAGGAGCCAGGTTTCTTTGAGAGACTCGGTGCCAGATTACAGTCAGTATTCCTTGCGGTACCCTTGTCTTCGTTCCTGAATTTTCTTCTTCTTCCTCTGGCAGATGGATTAAAGCAGCATCCTCCGACTCCGACTCCAGGTCTCCTTTCGCCTTTGGCTCTGGCCTCCGCGCTCAAACAGCCAGGACCTTACTCATCATATTCCTCATTCTATTTGTCATGCTTACCCACGTAGTTACCCACCGGATGGCACAAACGTCTAGAAGGCCGCATTTGGATTTTTCAGTGCAGGATGCTCCGGTAGCGGCTGCCTATGCTTTGGGTGAGGGAGTTGAGGGAGTTGAGGGAGCGGCGTTTAGGCACAGACACGGACATGGTCATGGTCATGGACACGGAGGTTGGTTTGACCTCAGTCGTCATTGGGGAGACGCGCGTTTTGAAGAGGAGGATGAGGATGCAACGAGGGATTTCGTCGTTTTGGCTTGAGGCTCTCGTTGGATTATTAAGGATTATACTGCGTGTGTTTTGGTTACAATTCATTCGCGTTTCCTCAATCAGCTTTACTCATCCTTTTTCAATCCCCCCTTTTTTATGTTATGTCGCTCTGTGTAGACCTGGAATTTCAAGTCCAAGTCCTAACGACTTTGATCGCTTCTTCTAGGCCTTCTACTCCCCTCTCTTCTTCTCTCCGCGTAGACTGAGCGTCCTTTTCGCTCCTCTAATCTCCGGTTAAACTCCCTTGTTTTACAATTGGTTTGGTCATTAATTTTTTGGGTATATATTCAAAAATTTCTTCTTCGATGTGTCTGTTAAATCCTCCTACTTACTTTTGTCATTGCCTTTTACCTGTTAGTGTCGTCGTCATCGGAATATCTAAATGAATATGAAAGAAAGAAGGTAGTGGGAAGATAGTGAAAAGAGAGTAAAAAAACGCGATTGCTGTTCGCCAGCGTTTATACAGCGCTTATCTAGTCGAGAACGCGTCACTGTACCGTGGCGCTCTTGGTGGCGCTGCTTTCATCACCTTCAGTCCGGTGTACATTTTTGAAAAGATCTCCTTCCTCCGCGTCTGCAATGTCTGGCTCCCAATCAGGCAACTACGCCCGCCGAAAACACTATATCCCCCTCGAATCGAATCCCGAAGTTTTCACCAGTCTTATCCACACCCTCGGTGCTCCTGATTCCCTCGAATTTCAAGATGTATATTCTATAGATGATCCAGAGCTCTTGTCCTTTCTTCCTCGGCCTGTTTTAGGGCTGGTGTTGACCTTCCCTACAATGGAAGGTTATGATAAGGTTCTGGAGGATGATAAGAAAGCGAGGCCTGTTTATACGGGTAAAGGTGAAGATGAGCCTGTGATTTGGTTCGAGCAGACAATTGGGAATGCGTGTGGGTTATACGCGCTGTTGCATTGTATATGTAACGAGCCTGCACGAAAGTATCTGAGTAAGTTGAGCTTGTCTCATTCATCCTCGCTTGATTTTCTACTCTCCCTTGTGAACGTCTACCCTTATATATTTTTTTCAACTGTGCATGCAGAACCCGAATCAGTAATGTCGAATCTGCTCAAGGAACTCGTCCCTCTCGATCCTACTGCACGAGCGCTTGCACTGGAGGCGTCGGAAGAGGTAGAGCGCGCGCACGCGAATGCAGGTCGATCGGGTCAAACAGAGGCACCGGACCCAGAGGCTGAGACTGAGCATCATTACGTCGCGTTTGTTTCTTCCGGGTCTGATGCCCGGAGAGGCGCTGTGTACGAGATGGATGGGGTTAAGCAAGGGCCGTTGGATACGGGTGTGGTCTTGGGGGAAGGGGAAGATTTGCTTGGTGTGAAGGGACAGAGGTTGATTAGGGATTTTATTGAGAGAGAGAAGGGGGGGAGTATTGGGTTTAGTTTGATGGCTTTGGTTAAGACGGAGTAGGTTTGGAATTTCTGCTGCATCATTCCGCAGCGGTGAATAGAATAGAGAGAACGATGTATCTTTTCTTTCAATGCACATGGATGTTTTCGCTCAAATGGACCAGATATCAGCAGAAAGAACGTGTCGTTCTCGCTGGAATTGCTAAGCATAGTGAGAACCTCCCGCGTTCATATTCACCGTCGACAAACATCGACGCAGCAGTCTTTGGCAACTCAACATTTCCCTTCCCGTTTCTTTACAAGAAAAAAACATCATCGAATCTTATTCGAAGTTAAACAACTGCCCGGTGCATACAAATAGGTCTTCTGACTTTGAAGAAACGGTAGGATCATATGAACAATGTGTCCTTTGCGGTACTTCATACTCTAGGACGGATGCGTCTTTCCATCATATAATCGTAATCAACCATTGCCTTTCTGGCAGCTTCCAACAAATCATTGGCGACATCCTTATCCCACATCTCCTCCCATTTCTTTGCTTCTTCTTCGAGTATAAGAGGCTTTTCGTATTTCTGTATCCGCTAGTGTTAGAACAAGGGAAGACCCACATCGCGCCAAAGGAAACTCACCTTGGGATCTCTGACCACACCCGTGGACCGGGCAATGTTACCACCGAACGCCTCTATAACATTACGCACGGCAGGACTCTTCATGTCCTCAGGAGCAGCAGCAGCTGGCCAAGAGCTGTATGGATCACTTGTCTCCCACGTATACTTGACTGCACTCGAATCCAAATGGATGAGTTCGCACACTTGTTCCATGATATCCGTCGTGTAGAGGATCAGATCGTCTCCATCAACGACCAGTGGAACGTTCGAATATCCAGGTCTTGGATGGGCCTTGAAGTATTCGTCATAGTAGTCATGGACAATACGGCACCAATGGAACGATGCAGTGAAGTGCCATTCACTATCCTTCGTTGTCCCACCAAAGTGTTCGGATATGTTCTTATACCATGAAGGGATCATACGAGCAGGGTTACGGATGATGAATATGGGCGTGAGGGTGTTCATGAAACGATCCGGTACAAATGTGGGGTTTGTAAGTACGGTGGCGTTTTCGTCATTCGAATTTTTGATGTCCAAGTTATGGTCAACAAGCGGAGTGAGAGGATATTCTGGGTATGAATACTCGGCCAGATCTTTAGCAATGACCTTGGGATCGATCATAAAGCACACATGCTCTTTGGTCAAAGGTATCTTGCCCTGCATTCAGGCAAACGTACTAATTAGTCTGCAAAGCTCTTGAACAAAGAAACTATTTACCCGAGCCTCTGTCTCTCCAAATGCTCGTTCCAAATCGTCGAGACTCTTCTGAGCGGACAGTCCATCATAGTGACCCTTCAATGTCGAATACATGTCCTGAACCTCCTTCGTCTTATAACCGAGTCGTCGATCTGGTCCCCACATGTACCCGGGCATGAAAGGATACGTATGCTGCTCTACATCAGGCTGACTCTCGAAGAGCTTGGTGAAAAGGTTGGAGTTGGTTCGAGGATGAGAAAAGAGAGCGATGCGAAGGGGGTGCGAGTTTTCACCTGTCATGGTCAAAGAAATCAAGGACACTTGACGTTAGCCTGTGAAGTAAGGTGTACATTCTCCTCCCACTTTATAAGTTTTGCGAAAATCAGGTGAGTCGTTCTGTTGTGGGAGTATCATTCACACCAAAATCCTCTCGAAGGTACGTAGACTCGTCATGGAGTTCATGATTCGGATACATGACTGAAAGGTCACATTTCAGTTCAGTCGAATGTGGGGTATATGCGCCTTTCAGCCATCCTGATATATAGAATAGTCGTTCGGCCGAGCGACCCAGTCGTAGTACTTACAGTACCTCCTCCAAGAAGATTATTGTCCGTTTTCAGTGTAATTTCTGTGGCCATCCTGCGATATTAACCCGCGGCATACGACGTCGTCATGCGATAACAGAAGATGTTTGAGTGAAACGAATCCGCCTGACCATATATGCCGAGAAGCCACTCTTATCTATCGACATTCACCTTCAGTGTACTTCCTAGCATAGATAGTAGCCCTGCGACAAAGTTTCCAGAAATGTTCACTTGTCGCAGTACCTCCAGGAAAGCGGCTGATCCAGCGCATAAAAGAAAACCCAAAAATCGGACATCAAGCGGACCTCTATCAAAAGTTAGAAGTGTGGGAGGGGCAGATGTTCAAATTCCCTCTTCGGAAGAGGGCCAAGAGATGAAAAAATTTTCCCTGGGGGATACCTAAACACCGCCAAAACACCGCATTTCACACCCTTCTGAGAAAGAGAAATCGGGGTCTCCTACGAAATAGTGCGGATTGCAATAAGTTGAACCCAAAAACATTACCACCGACGAGGAGTTATTGGGCCTCGCGGCGTTGTAGTTTCCTTCAAAAGTTTTTTTTTCGGTTACTGTTTTTGGATGGCCGATGGATTCCGACTCACGCAGACGCGTTCATGCTCATAGTACACAAGGTTGAGACGAAGCTCTCGTTGCCTGCAAGCTCTTGCGAACGAAACACTACATCCCTCGTGATATGCCGATAAATGCCGAGGCGCCCGGCAGCCTGGCATATCTCATGGTCGCGGAGTTTGAATTCGTACATAAATTCCCCTCGTTTACATTTCTAAGGATAAACACAATTCTTCCTCCCACCGCGACCTCTACTGGTTAGAGATCTTGCGAAACACCGAATATCCTCGATTTTTACTCAATTTTCTGCTTTTATCCGTGTCTTTGTTCGCGTTAGCGTCGAATTGCCAAGTTTCATTGAAGTTTTTGCCGAGTTTTGAGAGTTCGTCGTTGTCAACCCCCTAGAACCACAAAAATGTCGTTTTATCTGAACAACAAGCGTAAAATGGAAGGACTTATTGGGTACCGAGTGGCCGGACGATACGAACTTACTGAAATTCTTGGCGCTGGGTCGTTTGGAGCTGTTTTCAAGGCCAGAGACCTCAAGGCTGGTCCCGAAGGCCCCTTTCATTACGCTGTGAAGGTATTGTTAAAGCCAGAACCAGATTCTATCAACGAGATCCTTTTAGAACGTGAAATTACGTTACATGAGCGCGTTACAGGACACGAGAATGTTGTTGGACTGCATGATGTGTTTCGAGATGATACCCGAATCTTCTTACTGCTGGACTTGGCTGAGGCTGGAACTCTGAAGGATGTTATCACGGACGACAAATTCTATACGGTGAAAGACCGTGACGAGAAGGTTAAATCGCTCTTTCTATCTGTTCTTGATGGCCTCGAGCATTGTCATAAACTCGGCGTATTTCATCGCGACTTGAAACCTGAAAATATTCTCTGCTCTTCTGATGGAAAATCTACTAGAATTGCTGATTTTGGTTTAGCTACTGACGAAGAATTGTCAGATACGTTTGGATGTGGAACTGAGGCATATATTTCACCTGGTAAGAATATACTTCATTGTCATTCCATTTTGCTGGTACTGAACATTGCTCGCAGAGGCCGTGGATCCTCAAAACCCATGTCCAACAACATCGCCTTACTGTCAAGATCTCTGGGCTTTGGGCGTGATTCTTGTCAACATTATTGCTCGGCGAAACCCTTGGAATGCGGCGACCATCAACGATCTTTGTTTCAAGGCTTACCTTCAACGTCCCGACTATTTGTACAAAGTACTTGATATCTCGAACGAGGTTGCGGAACTACTGATCAAGATTTTTGAACCGAATCCTTTGAACCGACTTCACATTCCGCAAATCCGGCAACGTGTCAAAGCAATTGGAAGGTTCTTTAAATTATCGCAGGAGCCTCCAGTACTACCGCCTAGACGTGCACCAGTTACTCCTTCGAGACGTACACCTATCTCGCCTCTAAAGCGTACACCTGTTCCGCCCCCTTACCACCCTAGACGAATTATCGCAATGCAGCAAGTCGCCTCTCCTCCTCCGTTACCACTTCGCCCAACGATCCCGAAGACCTTGGTATTTCCAGTCCAGGCTCTTGACTCCGATTTGACTTCAAGTTCTTCATCCTCAAGCTCCAAAATGTCCCCACTTACCTGTGCTAGTCTTATCACGCCTAATTTAACACCTGTCAGGATCATCGACTCTCCCAATAAATATGAAGATATCCCGGAAATACTGGACCTCCAAAAACCTCTAAACCAGGCACGTCTTCCACAACAGCTTCCAGTACCGCCTCAAAGCGCACCCATTCCGCCTTCAAGATATATACGTGTTCCACCGCCTCGCCATCCTCAACGGGTCCTTCCCTCCCAAAAGGCCGTCCCCCCTCCACTCCCTCCTCGCCCAACAATTCCAAGATCTGTGCCGATTCCTGTAGCTCTTTACTCTGAGTCGTCTTCGGATCGTTCATCTTCGAATTCTGAATCATCCCGGCCTACCAGTGCTAGCCACGCCGCGACTGATCTGCTTCCTGTTCACGCTGTCAACTCTTATGTTACACCCAAAAATATTCCCGAACTTGATATATTAGATCTCCAAAGAATTTCCATCAAGCAACCCCCCTCGGTACCGCCCCGACGAGCACTCATTCCGCCTCCTCGTTGCCCTTCTCGTTCACCTCAACAAGCTGTCTCTCCTCCTCCGTTACCTCCTCGCCCAACAATTCCAAGGCCTATCGTAACTCGCCTCCGGGCTTTCGACGACTCGGACTCGGCTTTAATTATTTCTGGGCTATCCCCACCTGCCAGTGCTACTCTTGCTGCACCTGATGTGGTCGCTGTTCGCGTTGTTGATTCTCTTGATAAACGCGGATTTAGCCCCGAAATTGATCTATCAGACTTTGAAGGAACCTTATTCAAGGGATACTTTATACAACAGCTTCCAGTACCGCCTCGATGTGCTCCCATTCACCCCCCTCGCCACCCTCAATGGGCTCTTCAACCTCAACATGCCGCTTTCCCTCCTCCATTACCGCCTCGATGTGCACCCATTACCGCCCCTCGTTACCTCCGGCAAGCTCTTCTTCCTCAACATACCACTTCCCCTCCTCCACTGCCTCCCCGCCCAACAATCCCAAGGCCCGAGCTTATTCCCGTGATTATTTGCTCCGATTCGGCCTCGAATTTTTCGTCTGGCCTATCCTCGCCCACCAGTCCTAGCCCTGTATCACCTGATTCCGTCTCTGTTGGCGTCACTATCTCTCTTGATGAGTGCGAAGATGTTCTTGAAATCGATATATCAGACTACCGAAGTATCGCCGTTGAACCGCCCTGCTTAACTTTAGAAAACACATCTTATCAATCATCCCCAGACTCATCCGATCTCTCCCCTTCCTCTAGTAACACTGCACAACCAAAACCAGTTCCTCCCATGATCGTTATGACTTCAACAGCACTCTCTTCGAAAACTGAATCTCAAATAACCCTCACAAGCTATCTGAACATGTGGTTCCCTATCTGTACTAACTGGCTGTCATCGAATGTTGGAGACGCATTTAGGGCAAATGGACCTTCTTTCCTTTGATATCCAGAATCTAGATCATATCGGACTTGTATCTGTATCGCTACTTACATGGATTCCAGTACATCTACACCAAAATTTACCCTCTTTATAACCGCCACGCATTAATTTGACTAATTTCCCTCTCTTTTTAATAGCAGCTTTATCTTTGGCACCCCTCCTCTCCCCCCACCTCCATTCCTCCCGACGGATTTCAGGTAGGTGGAACCCAAAGATGGAATAGGCGTCGCATAGGAAGCCATAACTCCTCGAATTCCGTTGCCGATAGCACGGAAAGCGTATGCAGAATCCTTTCCTGGACTCTACGAACCAATAGCAAGGATGTTTTTCCTCGCCTCCGCTCATCTCGCGTTGACGGCTTGGAAGTCATCCGATGCTAAAACAATTTTTTGAACCTTTCACCTGCTTCGCGCAGGCTGCCTCCTGCATTTATTTGCAGGTATCGGTGTTACCTATCTTGAGATGGTCAGAGATAATCTATGCATTACGCATGATGTAGGACCTGTGCCTCTGTTTCCCCCCGACAGAGGTGTAGGTTCCGGTAAAGCTTGGAGTAATCCTCTTTAGCGATGGACCTTTCTTCATCTTTGAGCGTCCCTCCTTTTCTCTGTTTCCCCCGACGGAGTCCAGGTAGATGTAGCCAAAGGATGGAGAGGTAGAAAGTCACGAGTCGGGGTGTCGAGTCCCGGATTCCGCTGTTGATGGCGCAGAAGTAGTGCGTGAAGTCCTTTCGGGGCCCCGTCTACTCAAAGCATGGATATTCTTCCTCGCCTCCGCACATGCGTTGACGGCTTGAAAGTTATCCAATAGCTTCTTAAAATTTTTGGGATTTTTACTTGCTTCGCGCAGGTTGCTTCTTCATTTCTTTACAGGTATCGGCGTTCCTCCGTCTCGCAATAAATGGCATGAACAAATCTCTGCGCCTCTATTATCCCTTCGACAAGTCCGGGGAGTAACACCCTCCTTCCCCATCAAGTTCGCACTGTCTATTCACTATTGCTTCCCGCAGATGCATTTCGGCCATCCTCCGAGTCGTTCTATCCAGGCAAACAACTTCCCAGCATCGAGTTGCGATTATCCAAGAGAATTTTTTTCGGCTTTCTACAGGTAGGCTATACATGATATACGTACAGATCCTCTGTCATAGCAAGTAAAGTCGTATACGGCTGGAAAGAGTGGTGCAGCGCGGAAAGGATATATAAGTATGTATATTACGGCTTGGGTAAATTCGCAAATTATAGAAGACGAGGGAGGAAGAAGAAAGTCAAAGAAGAAAAAAAAAGGTCAAATATGAAACAGCGACCAAGCCACTCGCAAGTTGACGTGTTGATTAATCGATCCAAACCGTGGACAAAGATAGTCTGTGTCTTCAAGAATTTTTATACAATGATGAACAGGAGACCAGGAAAGGTAACAAAGAAAGAAACACGACGAGTTGGGTGAGAACGAACAACCAAGAAGGTGATAAAGTATATGGATACCAAAGGTAGGAGGAATAGAAAGAATGATGATGAACAAAGTGCATGAGTAACGATACATGAAGCAGAGCAGCAACATCGAGAGCAAGCAAAGCAAAACTAAAAAAAGTTTTAGCTAGGAACCTATAATAAAGATTTTATTGAGTCCAGCTGTACGGGTCAAGGTCATTCGACATGAAAGGAAATTGTTCCGCACTCATTGGACTATTCATGTTCATGTTCATGTTCATATTCATGTTCATATTCATTGGGTTCATGTTGCCCATATTTCCCATATTGCCCATCATGTTCGGATTTTGCATCTGCTGGCCGGGCCCAGGGGTAGCAGACATGTGTCGTGACATACCCATACCTATACCTAGATTGGAAGATGCAAGGTCGCCGGGGTGGCCTATTCCTGGTGAAGGAGTGGGGAACGGATAAGAAGAAGAACCCATACCACCACCGGAACCAAATCCACCCCCTGCATTTCCAGGAGGTGAAGGCACTCCCATATTTCCACCGTATCCACCATGAGCACTCGGAGGACGCCCGCCGCCCATTCCACCTCCCATTCCTCCGCCACCACCCATCTGTTGCTGCCACTGATTCTGCATCGGCGGGTTGAAGTTACCTGACCCGGGGACGCCTCCCGGACCCGGCATCATCCCCCCTCTCGAGGATGGACCTGCTCCCATCATTCGCGACAGTTCTTCCTGGCCCAATGACGGCGCCCTCGTTGGTCCCCGGGGCATCATAGATGGCTGATTGCTAGGGACCCCGCCCCCAATCGCTGAGCCCATCCCGCCACCTAGATTGTTACCCATTCCGGGTCCCATCCCACCGCCACCCATTGCGGAGCTCAAACCACCCCCCATTCCTCCCCCCACACCCATTCCTCCCATACCAGCGACACCCATACCACTTCCACTAGTCGGATCTGACGGTGACCGCGCGCTCCTCGCAATGCCTGGAATAGCAGAATTTGATCGTAGCGCAGGGAAGTTGATATCACTTCCAGGTATCATCGGTGAGCCCGTACCTCCGCTATGATGCGAATGCGTCGGTGAGTTTGCACCTTGCGACATCTGCCCCCCTTGCTGAGCCGCTTGTTGTTGCTGCTGGCGATGCTGCATCATCGCGTACTGTTGTGGGGTCAGTCCGTTCATATTGTTCATATTGTTCATGCTGTTCGTATTGTTCATGGGATTCATGCCTCCCGGTCCCATCCCGCCGCCGGGTCCGCCCATCCCACCACCCGCACCTCTTTGCTGTTGCTGTTGCATGAGCATGAGTTGCTGTCGTTGATTTTGGTTCATCTGGTTCATGCCCATGTTACCCATATTCCCGGCGCCACCTGCGCCGCCAGCGATACCACCGGGAGCTGGGTTCATGCCACCCATCATCGGATTCATCTGAGCTTGCTGAGGTGACACAGGGCTTGGATTAGGGAACGAACCATTGGGCATGCCGGACATGTTTCCACCCATTTGCTGTTGGGGATTCTGTTGCTGCTGCTGCTGCTGCTGCTGCTGCTGTTGTTGCTGTTGTTGCTGTTGCTGCTGTTGCCGCATTTGCAGGACCTGAAACGACGGATTGAGTTATAAAGGTTAAAACATAAAAAGGGATCGACTAACCTGGAAAATTCGTCTCGCCTGATCTTGGTGGGATAGCGTCGAAAAGTTTGGCACCATACGAGACACGTATTGCACGATCGCATGAGGAGGCTGAATCTGCAAAAGTGCAAACGCCTGCTGCTGCATCTGTTGTACTGACATTCCACCACCGCTAATCGACGGACCAGAGCCAGTACCGCCCGCAGGATTCGAAGGACCGCCAGAACCAACTGCTTGGGGTGAGGCGGGCGACATCTGCGGATTTGACGGAGTAGGACCAGAGGAAGAAGGGGGAGACATTTGTCGATTTTGCTGAGGAACGGAAGACATTCCTGGCTGCGTTCCTGGCTGCTGTTGCTGCTGCTGAGCGCGCATCGCAGCCATCTTCCGTTCTCGCATAGCTGTGGCTTGAGCCTCCGACATGTTTGCATCGGGCAGGGGACCGGTACCTCCGAGACCCTGACCTGGCGCAGGAGAATTCATACCAGTTCCCGTAGAAGCCTGTGGGGTCACGGGCATAGGAGAAGAACGAGTCGAAGAAGTACCATTCGGTAGCTGATCCTGCGCCGGTAACGAAGGTGGAGGCATCATGCCGTTGCTATTCGTCTTGCCCTCACCGGTATCTCGCCGCTTATGCCCCATCGCGTCAAGATTACCTTCATCTGGGCGTTCACGCTTTAGGTTATTGACACCCACATGGTTATTGGGCATACCACCAGGACGCTGACCGGATTTCGAGAACAACGATGAGAGCTCTACATAAAGCTGCTGTATCCGGTCCATGGGCAAAAAGTCAATTGAGGGCGGAGTCTCCAATAACGGATAGACCATGGGGGAAAGATGGCTCTGGAATCAACGAAACATTAGCGATAGGGAGACATAGAGACGTGGAGAACACGAACCGGTCGATCGGCTGCAGTTGCGAGATAGTTGAGATTGCTTTGGAGGCGGGAAGCATATCTACGAAAGTCAACTCGTTAGTTA
This sequence comes from Collybiopsis luxurians FD-317 M1, assembly GCA_000827265.1. Taxonomy (NCBI): domain Eukaryota; kingdom Fungi; phylum Basidiomycota; class Agaricomycetes; order Agaricales; family Omphalotaceae; genus Collybiopsis; species Collybiopsis luxurians. Next base: position 1,058,046 of record KN834758.1, on the reverse strand, counting down.
CGTACGATCATCGTGCCCCAACAACTCACTGCTGAAATCGTGCATCCGGAGGATTTATTCCACGTGCCTGGAGGTCCAGCAAAACTCTATATAAGAGATGATCAATTACTCTTCTTCTGTGATCGAATCTGACAACTGCTACTTACTTGAATAGCTCTGAATTCAGGTCCAAAATGGTGACAACTTTGGGATCTTTGCTGGAATTATGGCTGGGTGATGTAGAGGGAGGAGGGACAGAATCGGAAGGTCGGTTGGGGTAGGGATTGGATGAATTTTCAGATGGTTTTTCAGGCTTTGTGTCAGCCTCCTGCTGCTCCTTCTTGGGTTCAACATCATCCGTCGATTTTTCAGACTCCTTTTTCTCGTCTGGAGGGTCATCGTCGTCGTCCGGCGGGGGTGAAAGTTCGCTCAATGGAGTTGACTGACGAGACAGTTTTTCGTCTGGCGGCGGTTCCGCATTTTGGCCATCCGTATTAGAATTTGAATTTGCCGTGGTAGGAGAAGGGGAGCTACGAGGAGCGTCGGGAACGGGGGAAAGGGAAGAACTGGTGTGAGCTCTTGGAGGAGAAGCGGAATTGCCGTCTGTGGGACTAGCAGGAGTATCCGGGGCTTCTGGATTAGCAGCTATAGGCTGGTTGTCCTTGGGCGTAGTTGGACCCGGAAGGGAAGAATCTGGCTGTGACGGGGACGGAATTCTGTCGAAATTTGTTGGAGAAGATTCGGGCCAATTGAGGAGGTGATTCTCCGAGGAAATAATAAGATTTTGCTTGGAAGGCGGCGAGAGAATAGGTGTATGCTGATTCAGATCGACGTGTATCATTTGGGCCGTGAAAATTGGCGGCGACTAGACTCTTTTGACAGCGTACTGAGCAAAGTCAATAACTCTGCAAAGAATGCCCCGCTGTCTGCTTTTTCTTCTGGTTCCAAAGCAAGGGTGAAGAACTGCTGTGAGGTCGAACAAAGCTAAAGGGCAGAGGCCAACAGAATATAATCACGTGAACAAATCCATAAAAGGAATTCGTAAGCTCAGCGCGCCTCCCCCCCAAGTAATTGTAAAGTAGGTTATGTCGGGAACAGAACAGAGGCATCTCGTCGAACATGGTGGTTCAGAAACAAAGGGCCGGGTGTGATTCATGAACCCGCCGGAATCGAAATCTGGATCGGCGTTACTTCCTTCTCGGCCATTTTTTTCAGATCGTGTCATGAATCATATCTATCTCTATATTAACCGCCTTGTCCTTCCAAGCCAAATATGTCTCATGATCCTATTTTCAGCCACTTCTGTCCCTTCACCTTATTTCTTATGTAGCGGGACGGATATCTGTCCAGTCGTGTGCGAAGAAGACCTGAATCCTCTCATGTCCATGCGTACTTTTCCCCTGGATAGAGGTTTCGAAGGAACAGAGGCGAAGCCTCAACCTAATTCCAGTGGCCGCACCTTTTCCCCCACACCTCCACCTTCGGGAAATAAATTACCCGTTTCTAACGGGCTCTGTCGCCTCGGAATGCTCGCTGTTCATACCAGTAAATCCAATGGTTGATTCACTGTTTACGTATCATAGTATAGTACATACACAGCATACAGCATCCATCCATCTATCCACAGGCATTCTGTCAGTCCAGAAATCGCGCGTTGGTGTTATTACGCACCAATCACGCAGCTGAACTTGCGGTCCCGGATCCTGTCCGTTGGTGGAGGTGCGGTGGATAGCCACGGTCCTATCGAATATGCATACGGACCTCAATACAGCGGATGTTTGATATCATCTGGCAATCACAGGTCGGGAGAGTCCCTGGATGGAATGATCATTGTCAAAGTTTGCGCAGTTGTCGAATTCCCCTATGGATGATGGCACCCGTCGAAAGGCACTCACCGAGGATTTATCGATAGGCATGAACAAGACAACGCCTGAACACCATAAGAGAGATCTCAGATTCTTGCCTTCCATCGATGCTAGACATTTAGAACCTTCGTGACTACGTCAGTGTCGGTTCATGTTATCCGAAGCCGTTACCACCACCTACGTGTACGTATACCAGCGCGGGGTTCTTCCCGGTGCAAGTCAAGTGCAGATGCTCCTCAACCGTCCATTGAATCGTCAACCATACAGATCCAGGAGTTAGGACGAACCGCAATTTGAATTTCGAGCGCATCAATCCCGTCGACCGACAGGAAGGGGCCTTACAGAAATCAAAGTTTTGATATACAGTTCATGCATCAATACGGTGCACGGATTCTGCGGCTGAATGAATGTTGGAAGCTTGGAAGAGTTCGGTCCCGTATTTACATCCGATCAACCCTGATTAAAACATACGAAGAGAGTCTTTAATGGGAAGGGTTGAATGTCTGAAGAAGAGAAGAAATGTGAATACATACCTGTCAAAGACTAGAGGAATTCCCGCTTAGAAGATTCAGGCTGTTGAACTTAGTATAAGACACTATAGACTGTTAGCAAAGCGCGGTCTACAGGAAACAAACATACATACTTAGCTTGAAGCCTTTCCTCTTATCGCTAAATACTATGGTTAGTGTCAGGAACTATAGGCGGCGGTGGCAGACACCAAATCCGGCACGTCGTCCGAGCTTTAGAAATCCAGATTTTCACGAGAGGTAGAGGTTTTCTAGAACGTCACTCATGTTGACAAGTCCTTGACAATAGCCAGATTTCGACAGCTCGGGCGCGACATTCCGAGCTGAGAGCAGTTTTGAAAAACACAGGAACTTGAAGGACCGAGCAAGCTACTTTATCAACCTGTCACAGCCTTAGGCCCAAGGAAGGATCGCACATTCGGTAAGTCCTGCTTCCCGACTCGCCAACTACTCCAAGAGCAAGGAGTATATGGAGTAACTGTGAGAAACGATACTAGGCCAATAACGTAGACGATTGCTGCATGGAGTGAGGAGCTTGTGGTGAAGGCCCAGTCACGATTTAAAGCGTGGTGGGAGGAAGGTACATGGAGCGCCTTGTTTCCACTCCGCAGTTACAAAATAAGAACCGACCAGCGGCGTAACACCTACTTGCAACAAGTGCACTCGCTGCCAGAGCCTATACCCACCTCGCGCTCGTGTCGCGAGAAAATATGAACCAGGTTACAGAGTCGGATCGGTCGACGAGAACAAGGTCAAGTAGGACGTCGACATCCTCGAATATCAGATCAGTCTCCTGGCATCTAGAGGGTTGGATCCCTTATTGCTTGTGTGGCTAGTCTGGGGCCATTGTTTCTTGAGACGTTATCACGCGCAGCGCGTAGTCCGTTTGAGGTCCGAACACTGGAACCGAGGGTGAGCGTTGAGTGGAAGCGCTTACCAACCAAACGTGGCAATTACGTCATCCCTGCAAGGTATATAGGGCGCTTTTTTCCTTGTCTTTCAAACTATCACCATTGTAGGCCGAAAGCCACGACACTCGCTCCGCACAGAACCTTACCGTTCTTCTCTCGCGAGTGGGCTAAGGTCTGAGGATAAATGCTCCCTTAATTGGCTCTAGCTGGGCCTGGCTTCAACTGGCCAAGTGGCTTATCAGAAAATCGCTGGATGTCTCCTTTTTTGTCCAAAGACCTTCGTATTCGTACGGAGTGAGGAAAATGGGGGATGTCTGGCTTGGAATTAGTTATGGAGATTGGGCGCGATTTTTTCGGCGTATCTTCCTGGTTTCCCTCTACCTCACACGCAGATGCTCCTTCAGGGAAGCGTGGGTGGCTGGTTGTTGAGCGGCAAATAGCCGGCCCGCCGGTCACTTGTTCGAGTCCGCTGTGAAGCGGATTTGAACCTGTTTTGTCACACTGCAGTACGCAGAATTTTTATACCGCGAACCGTTTAAACCTTCCTGTCCGCGGTGTATCTGGCTATAGCGCACAGCTTTTACACCACAGGCGGTCCGGGCGTTTGTAATGTGCGGTATACATACTGAAGTTGGAGCGGTGTTGATCCTGTGTAGGGAGGGATCAGGGTTCGAAGAGATGTTGAATTTTACGCGTCCTTTAGTGCACTTCGTGGCGCGCGATTTGCTTCAAGTCCGTCGTGAGACGAGCTTTGGGTTGTCGTGTAACTCGATTCAGACTACTCTTGGCCTACGATGGTGGTCCTCATTATAATTTTTTTGCTTTTCTTTCCTCTTCGGAGGGGTTTTTTTTTTATTGATGCATGGATGGTATAAATCGATGATGGTGAGTGGAATCGCTTTTCAATTTTAATCACGTCGACTGATGTTTTTGTCCTTCAGATTGTCTGGTGGTGAGTACCGTTTCTGCAGTTTATCAGTATTCCCTTGTATACCTATTATAATACCTGAAGTATCTGTCAAATTGAACCTGCACTTCGTTACTTAAGTCCTTCAGGCCAGAGAGTCTGAGAGACTTCGTAAATGACCCACAAGAACCCGAACATTGCGACCCTCATCGGGCTTTTTCATGAAAACTACAGCCCTGGAATCTCGTCGGCCAAAGCCCAACGGTCGAGGCCGACGTGCGCTGACAAGGCGGTAACGCTGTCCAGCTGCTCGCTAAATGAGAAGTACTCTGCGCTGGCGGCATAAGGACCGCACTACTGGTGTATGTACATACAGTATATATACAATGCTCCGAACCCAAAGCTACATAAAGTTACGAACTATGACATGCATGACATCCCAAAACGACAAATGCTACAATAAGATAAGTACAAGTTTAAGCAATTCCGGTGGTATAAGCGGAGACCAACGCTTAGCTACTCCTACTCGCCGGCGTATCGTCTCTCTCCCGACTCCCCTTGCGTTCCTCCCGCTGTTGAGAGCACGAGAGCCATGCGAACCACATCATGCTTTTTAGCTGCAAAATATCCTCCTTCCACACTTTGCTTTGATTTTGCTCCCTAAATTCCTTCGTTAGCTGCTCGCATCTTGTCACATTCTCAGGAGATACGAAATCAATGGCGACTTTGATGCAATCGGCAAGGTTGCAGACCTTTCGGAGGAAGAACAAAAGGAAAAAAATAAGAAGCAACCCCAAAGTCAGCCATCAAAGAAAATAAGAAGACATGCAATCAGACCCTCCCACCTGATGCGCACAGCCAGCCGGAATGAATATTGCTTCGCCTGGTCTCTGGTAGACCCTAAAACTAGAAACGCCCCACTTGTCCGCAAGTTCTTTCCTCATATCTTCATCCAGGAACACTTGCTGGCCATGAATAGGATCTGTCGGATGAGAATTCGGAAATTTCTCCTTGAGATACGCCCGAAGCTTCACCGAGTCTTCAGCACGGAACAGGTCCCACGCCGCACATCCAGGTGAGCCGTCAGGACAATCGGCGGCGTAGGTCATGACATTCACTGCATCAGCCATGTCCATGTGTAAGCGGGTAGAGCCCTTGGATCCACGAGCTTGATTGGAAGCCATGGCATTATACATTTTAGGTCCTTGATAAGGCATGAGAATCTTTGAACAGCGCAATGAGACAAAAATATACAGTAACTTACCCAAGTCGGGCGCGATGGCATTCAAAGGAAAATGCGACGCTATATTCAACGTTCCGTCTCTCCTGACATAATTTGGAATTGGAACAGCCTGCGAGAAATCTTCGTACAGCTCCGGGAACGTCGTCTTGAAATCGGCAGAGGGTGGCCAGTCTTTCAGTTTCCATATATCGCCGGGGTTGTCGATAATGCGCTGAGGACTCGTGGAGTCATTACTTGTCGAATCCGATTGGGTGGGAAGAGTGCTGGACACAGTTTCCGTCGCTGCACGATGTGCGTACTTTCCAAACTCGGCAAAAAAATCCCCTACAGTCACCCTTTTGTTGTTGTCTGTCTGGCATTCAACAATTAAACAGCTCTGGTCGCCGTAAGTTTTCATGAAATATTCCGGTGTCCACTGGATGCGGAAACGTTGACCTACTTCCGTAACCAAAATAGGGATACCTAATTTCCAAACGCTCCTGAACGTAGACGTTGTCAAGTCGTTAAAAATATATCTTGGGATTTCGAGGAGAGGGACATCGGCGCAGTGGGAGGGTGGATAGTAGAGAGGTATGGAAGATGTAGACGCGGTAGAAGTGGATGATACGATAGTAGCTTGAGTAGAAGGGGCAAAAGATGATGACTGGAGCTGAGGGGAAGCTGACGGTGTCATGTCAGAACGCTGATTCGAATATGAATTGTGAGAGGATTGGGTAGGCTGAGATTGATGATATGGAAGCACAGACGGTCCTGAGCTGTATAGCTCTTGTTGGGGGTATTGGTGATATCCAGAGTTCGGGACTGGAAGATGAGTACCGTGCGCAGCTTGTAACTGAGAAACATACGGTTGAGCATGAGGCTGTTGGTGGGTGGTTGGCAACGTCTGCGAGTAGCTTCCTGGGTAACGAATCCGACTTGGGAATCCGACATCTTTTTCGGTCAGCACAGCTGTCGATAGCAAATCGGGAGGTGTCCTGACACCTGTACTATCCGATGCGGTAGAACTCGCGGAATTTGTCTCTGCATTTTCCCTGGGTTCATCCAAGCTCTCTATATCCTCATCCTTTAGAATAGCCTCCATATCCTTAATTGCTGCATCCAACTCTCGTAAACAAAATCTCGAAACTGGTGTAAACTCCGCCGCCCGATGTTCCTGTCGTTTCGTGCAAGCGAGAAAGAATGGGTTTGAATGGTTCTGTTTTTCTTTGCGAGATTTTTGGTCGGCAAGTCGGGAAGCCATCTGTGCTTGCACCTCCGGAGAGTTGCACGATTCAGAATTTCGAAGATCGACGTTTGGATCGCCGGTTATTGCGACTAGCTCCTCGTAACATTCAGAACAGGATTCACGGCCACATAAACGACACATCCAAGAGCAGCAAAAGAGGGAGGTCATGCACGTATCTGAAATCGACCTCAGCGAAGGTAAAGCGGGAGATAAAAGAAACTTGCCGCAAGTTGCCCGCACTTCACATTCCCTAGGTCTATAGATGATTTCCTGGGTGTCCACGTGCCTGCGTTCCGCATGTAGAACGGGTAGTAATTGCCTTGCTGTTACACGCTAGGGAGAAAAAAAGTCAGCCAAAGAAGTGAGCTGATAGCCGTGATTCTATACCATAGTGCACAACAAGTCCTTGTTGTCCAGATCAACGTTCCAATCCTTAGGGAAGGCCATCGTTGGTTTTTCTTCCTTTTGGTTATTCACAAAGCTCATTCCAACCAGATTCTTGCTATCATCCCTGAGGAAGATACGTATACCTTGAAAGCGACAAGTATCTCCTGCCCAACGTCGTGTGCACGAGACGCACTTCGGAAAGTCTTCTGCTTTGTACTTGGCAGACATACATCTGGCTGTTTGTAACTCTGGAGTCAGTTTGCCGGCACCAAAACTCGCAGACTCTTCTGGTTGAAGCATTCGCATACGATCTAAAGACGTTTAAAAAAAGGGAAAAAGACCTATATGCTGAAGCTACGCACTATCTGAAGACTCGGCGTTTTTCTCGTTGACGTATCTTACACCTGGAACGAGAAATGCTGGAGAAGATTCGTAAGACCAAGCCATGGACTGGTACTATTTGCGAACCATTTTGAACACGAAGGGCCTCCGCTTCATTCCGTTTCTTCTTTGTGAAGCCACGTTTAGAGGCAATGGTGCCAGTCGCTGTGAAAGGCAGGATGAGAACAAAGATTGCCATTCCACATTTTCACATACTAGATGACGATTTTTTGGCCTTCTTCGGCCCAGGTGGCCCTATAGGTCCAGGTGGTGCAGTCCTCTTCCTCGAATACTCTGCTTGAGGCTGCTGATAATCTTCACTGATTTCGGCATAAGATTCATTGTAATTTGGAGGTGGTTCAACGGTATGTCTGGCCTGTATTCTAGTAGAAGCCCTATCAGAATACTGGAATTCTGAACCAGAGAACATTGAGAGGTGATGGTGGTTCTGGTCCAAGAGCGCGTCGGCTGGAACATGAGGCGCCTGGAACTGCTGATCGTGAGTTGGCTGATCGGGCGATTGGCCCGATATGTCTGAATGCAGTGAGCGACCCTGAGCAACTCGTTTTTTTTCGAATGACTCACCAGCTCGGTCTGCTTCCCAGTAGTGGTCCGTGGAATATCTGCTTGCTGAGACTACATATGGATTTGAGATTAATTGTTCGTTATTCGTTCTAGGATGCCACCGCTGAGCCATTTGATTGTCTTCAGCGTTTCTGTATTGCTGATACCGTTGGTGTTCGTAATCTGCCGTTGCCCTTAGCGCCTGAGTCTGGGCGGTAGGGTTCAAAATTTGTGATAGGTTTGTTTTCTTGTGGGGCATACGTAGTGTGTCCATTGCTGGCATTAGACCTCGCTGACCGACCGACATCCTGGATTCCGCCATGTCCCGAGGTTCAGCAGCAATGTCTGGAGACAAAGATGGAGGTGCAGCAACAGAAGAGCTTCTGCTGCCTATCAGTTATTTGCGGAAAACGGAAAACAACTGAATCTGATGGTTTATAAAGATGTCCTCTTGCATTAGATCAATCGGGACTTTAATTCTAACCTCATCCTTTGCTATTGGCTCTCTGATGCTTAGTACCGCCGAGCTCCGAAATTAGGCGCGTCAGGCTTCAGTCGTCTGTGGCGTTTTCCTGCTGTTACACGCTTTCAAAGGCATCAATATTTTGAAATCACTTGTCGACATCATCCTCCTAACATTTCGGTGTCGAATGAAGGGAAATGATCTGTTGATTTTTCAAAGTAATACTTGACATGGTGCAGGTTTTTTAGGGCTTCTCGCCGATCCTCCCCAAAGTACCAGCTCCTGAGGGATCTGGGAACTGATAAACGATCGACAGAAAGTGGAGCACCTCTGGATCTCAAGATGCATTGGCTGAGCCTGCCCTGTTACACCTGTACGTCAAGCATGGACCCAGAGCGAAGCCTGCAGGCAGGCGGCTAGAGCCCAAGGCAATGGCTTTCTATTTTGAATGAGAAGACATGTACGACAGATCGCCAGCCTGGAAAAAAATTCCGAGAATCGATTTGGAACAAGAGTCATACATACCACGCTTCTATGCGTAGCCCACGCTGTGAGTATCGACGTATGCAATCAAAGGGTCCTCTTCTGACGAGCTTTTGCATAGTATAGAAGCTTCAACAATCTCTGGTAGGTAAAAAAAAAACAGGCTATTTTTTTCTTTACCCCAAAACGCAGACGGTGAGCATCAGATACAAACAGAGGACGTGAAAAACACAGCTGAGCGCATGGAACGAAGCAGCGAGCTACTATATGCGTCCGTTCCCTCGCTATCACAAAGAAGTTGTTGTCGCCTTTGCTACGGGATCCTTCTGGCGTTCGACAACGAACCCTATTGATAGTTCTCCGCGAAGGGCAACGAAATTCCGTGGGAGGATCGGTCGTGCCTCGGAATAACCCACTGACCCTCATAAGGACAGCTGGGAAGTTAACAAAGTCGCTGGCGACCCCGTTGAGCAAGGAGAGAAAACTATTACTTCTCGCGGTTCCATAATCCTGCATCGTACCTCGTGGAATATATCCCCAATATGAATTTCGCCAGCCCCTAAAATATCACTCGGTGCCCTACATTATAACACTGAAAGGCAAAAAAGAATGGCCAGGACCGCATTCCGGCACAGGATGGCATTCATCAATGCTTGTGAGTTGCTCTTTTTCTTTAGGAGAATAGAGTAAGCTGGCCGACCTCATGCGTTCGCTGTCTAGCAACCTTCCATTAAGTGCATGGTATGAATTGATAAAATTTCCCAATCAACGCGGAGAGTCTTCCCGGGAAGCCATGGAAAAGCTTCATATCTTGAGTAGGAAATTCGTTATCCCAGCCCGAGCCGGACTTTACCTTAATGAACTCAGTACAAGGTTAACCTCGGGACAATCAAAGCCCTTGCGATCATTTACCGTGAAGCTCGGTTGCTTAACTTCCCGTGAGTCGCAAATGAGAAAATTTGTGGAAAGAAAAAATTCATTTCGGTCAAAACAGTGTGGAATCAGCGAAAAGTCGAACAAATGCTGTGATCCTTCAGACTATAGAGAAGTCAATCCAAAGGTCAGCGGTCGTTACGCTGTCCAGTCATTTTCTGATTCCTGTTGTGTCTAGGCAATCAATGGTATCAGGGCACAAGCGGCACATGGATGCAGACATTTGTTGTCGAAGATCCTCGTCCTGATACCGTCAGCTTCTGTCATTAGTAGTTTGGGATGGAGAAGTAGAATTTAGACTTGAGCCAGCCCCCGCCTCAGCGTCGTGATGTGGTATTACTTCTAACAACTTTAATCGGCTATCATCCAAGTGCTGCAGAGAGACAGGCTCGAGTCCTTCTCAGGTTTCACAGCCCATGCAGCGACATACGAGCTTGCTACATAGATCGACCATCGGCTTTCGGACGTATACCAAAATTCTGGTGGATCCACTCGTATTCGGGAACGATCACTTTGAAAGGCATGCATGAACTTGTCTACATACATCACATAAGTAGCTGTCCTGCTCACTTGAACACGATGGTGTCTACACGCAGACCGAAAAGTTCTGATTATTGACAGATTGTTTTGAATGGAGTCTGCTCGCGTTCATGTCGAGTAGAAGTTCTGGACCGTCTTCTAGTGTTGGGGCAGTGAGTCACATTGACTGTGCACCATGTTTCTGGTCAACGAATAACTTCTGTGTATGGTATGCGCTGTTTCTATTCTCCTCCGCCGCTAACATGGCACCTCAAGCTGGTCTTTCTGCCTTTCATTGTATACTGGTTGATGCAAATTAGGACATATATGTATGCATTTTGATGACGCGGTCTCTTCGCCCTCGTTAAATCGATTATTCGCTGTCTCGGCTGCTTTTCACACGTAAACTTGCTGGACTTCCCGGACACCTCGAATGATTTAGACTCCCAAAAAATTAGCAAGGAGAGGACGGAAGTGCCAGGGTCGCACACCATGCATAGCCTGCAAACCTGCAAATTAAGCTTATATGGATGCCGATGGCATACAGGGACCCGATGAACGGAAATGTGAAACCGAAATCCTATGAGATTATTTGGGAACAGCGATAAGATATAATCCTACGTCGTCGGGTCTGAATATATGCACTCATCAAGTTTGCTCAGCGGAGAAGATCTCACTGCACTCTTATATGCCAGGGCCGTAATATCGAGACTTAGTGTCAGCAATTCGGATGTCGAGGAATATAAATACACTACCCCTCTACTTGCACTAAACTGTCGATGGCAAAATCAGGCCCCAACGACTCGCTAGAAATGGTGCACAGTCGCCCCGAATCGCCGAGTTATGCTACAGCTATTCCGATCCCATCAAGTAGGCCGATAACGCTCCTGATTGAGTGGTAGCTTGGAAAATAAATGTTTCCAAATACGGGATAATTAGAACGTCCTCGTTTGAAGCATCGATGTATTCCCAATTCTCATTGGAGATGTGGCATAAGGAGGTGTATATATATATATATATATATATATACACGTTTCTCAAGAGATATCGGCGTCGTGGCTGAGTTATCCTTGAAATACGGAGGGAATGTCAGGCCAAAGGTAGAGTCCACGAGGGCATGCGCGATACTTCGCTTGACTTTTCCCAGAATCACCAAATTTGAGGCATTGTTCGAAAGTGACGTAAACCGGCTTGAGGAAGGCTGTCTGTCGTACTTCGCCGGATTGCGTGAAATTCCGTGCAACATCGCGAGAGGATCCAAGCAATTAACCATTAATTCGAAAGATTTCAGTATCTTTCATTTTGTTCCATGCAGCAGCTTACATCGCACCAGTGGCAACCAGCGATGATAGGTGTCCAAAGAACATCCAAATCAGAGCACTGACCTTACTAGAAGATTTATTAGCAGTCATTAGCAATATTTCACCGGAGTCGGAATCGTCGAGTCTCTTGTATGGTATATCCACTTTGGATCTAAGAAGTTCGCTCGGCCGAATCCATTCTCGAGGCTTGTGCTCTCAGGACGTAGGCCTTTGAGTTTTACAACTCATCAAGTCTTGCGCTCAGAAGCCGTTATTAGAAAATGCTGGCAGGCGGACTGCCAGTTGCGTAGGTCTTTATGAGATGACAAGTTCGAGAGTAGGGTTTCGCAGTACGCTTGACTTGACTGATCAGCGAGCGCTAATTTTCATATTTAGGGGTCTATTTGAGGGTTCAGTAAAGTAATGTGGCGGTTTTTGTGAGTTTTCCGTAGGATCAGAATGTTAAAATCAGAGTGTACCAAAAATTCGATTTCTGGCGGTGTTGCTGATCTTACTGTTAAGTGATTAATGACGTGCGATTTGAAGAAAGAGGTATGCAGATCAATGCAGGACCCAAAGCAGCGCTCTCGAAGTTTCCGATCAGACATTTTATCTCCTGCGCAAAATGCTACGTTTGAAGAATCTATCAGAGGCGAAGGCAAAGAACTAGAGTAAAACAACGTTAAATCATTACAGAATACATATATCGGGCTGGTAAGTTAACAAGCATAGGATAAGTTACCGCCATTGCAGTCTGCACATCCGTCCTCTACACTAAATCAGGAACCCAAATACAACATTTTCACAGCTCCAGGAACCTTTCCTCCTCCGTTCAGCGTCACATAGGCCACGTTTGTATCGCTCGCCAACCTTCCCAATTTCACGGAGCATGGTGCCTCCAGTTCCGTGCTATTAACACTTCCACCAACGACAGTATATTTCTTTGTGTTTGGATTAATTTTGAGAATTTCATTCGAGCCAATAGCGGCCTGAAGAACGTTTCCATTGGAATCAAACGTAAAGTCATCCGTTTCGAAGCCAGAAAGGATCACTTCTGGTTTCCCAGCAGCTGTACCGTCGACGAGATGGATCGGCATGCGTACAAGAATTGACTGCGCAGTGTTACTGTAATAGACGTAGGGCGTGTCGCTGCTGCTAGCTTGGTAGACATGAACACCGTTGACACCGAGGGGTGTGGTATATGGTTCCCCTGGGACAGTGTAAGTATTGTTGATAGCAATGTAGTTGTGCCCTGTGCGGACGTTTAGCACACTGATAGCACCAACGAAGGAGTCCGCAAGGTAGAGAAGTCCGTTGCCTTTGGATAGGACACCAACCCCGTTCAGGAGCTTGGCTTGCGGGAAGTCAGCGATCTTTGTCACAAAGTGGCTCGAGTCCCGACGGTACGAGGTCATATCAACCTTCCAAGCTGTCCAGCTTCCTTCTACATAGTCCAGTGTCGCTGCGGTCGCGTTTCCCGTTACAACATAAAACTGATCTTCCTCTAATTCTGCGATTCCGAGCACACATTCGTACCCATAGAACGAGTGTACTAGAGTGGCTGGAGAGTTCACTTTTGGATCCAGGAGATAGAGATCAGGTGCTGTAACGATGGATGCGAGAATTTGTCCGTTAGAACGAATGGCTAGGTTCTCCATGACAGTTCCATTGGAAAACGTGTGGACAGTTTGGATGGTGCCTTCTGTAGTTGTGGGGAAGTCAAAGCCGTGTCCAGGCCCTGAATGTATAGACCTACCTCGTCTTTCGCCGCGTATAATTAATGAAGACCCAAAGCCGATGGCACTCGCCAGAAGGAAAAGTACTGGAGTAACCAACATCTTTGTGAAAGCGAAAGATGAGGAAGCTTCGGGTATCTTCCTGGCTATTTAAGCAGAGTGTTAAAGTCTTCGGCCTGGGGTGAAACGCCGTTAGAATGTTCAGATTATGCTTTATTACTAATCTCCCAGATGTCTACAACGCAGACCACTGCCGGAGTTTCCTATACATCTGGGTACGAGATTACTTTACTACTAGTAACGATCTGTAACGATCGCAGTTTTCTTGAGTGAATATAGTGGAGCGGGACCCGCGCCCTTAGGAATAGCCTGGAATCTCCTACAATAGAAAAAGGTACGTTGTCAAAGTCGATACATTTCCGATTCTATCATCTCAATGCGACAGTTGCAAACATCAAACTCAGCCCTATGTAGTATGGCCAATTCTTATGGTAAATAGTTCAGATGCTTACGAAGTGAGCATCAACGTCCAGCCGAGCGGCAAGCAGTGTCGTTACGGTGAGAATTTCTTTGGACCGTAGCATGTCGTCGCACTCGTTATCGACAAGTTTTTCAACACCCACCCCATCCCTCCCTCAATTGTACTAGAATACTGGCGAGTTGTCTTGCGTATTCATATGAGTATATTACAGGCCAGGCCAGTAGTATGCGTAGTTTGGTTACATAGATTACTTAAGAGTACCTGGCATACTTGGAACGCACCTCGCTCTGCAAACACACCGACGGGAGCTAGCCGTTGAGCCCGCCCCCCCAGCGGCGTGACTCAACCGCGACTTGTCGAGCTTCGCTCGAGCCCCCCAACCCTCGGTTCTCATTGGTGTGCTTCAGACGACACTGCGATAGACGAAGCTGGAGCCCCGTTAGTGAGCATGAAGTAAATGACGTAGCCATGCACAAGAACCTTAAAAAAAGTCTTGTCAGTTATGAAGCGAACTTGTTCGGCGTCGGGCTGGTAGGTTAACGAGCATAGGATAAGTTACCGCCATTGCAGTCTGCACATCCGTCCTCTACACTAAATCAGGACCCAAATACAACATTTTCACAGCTCCAGGAACCTTTCCTCCTCCGTTCAGCGTCACATAGGCCACATTTGTATCGCTCGCCAACCTTCCCAATTTCACGGAGGATGGTGCCTCCAGTTCCGTGCTATTAACACTTCCACCAACAACAGTATATTTCTTTGTGTTTGGATTAATTTTGAGAATTTCATTCGAGCCAATAACGGCCTGAAGAACGTTTCCATTGGAATCAAACGTAAAGTCATCCGTTTCGAAGCCAGAAAGGATCACTTCTGGCTTCCCAGCAGATGTACCGTCGACAAGATGGATCGGCATGCGTACAAGAATTGACTGCGCAGTGTTACTGTAATAGACGTAGGGCGTGTCGCTGCTGCTAGCTTGGTAGACATGAACACCGTTGACACCGAGGGGTGTGGTATATGGTTCCCCTGGGACAGTGTAAGTATTGTTGATAGCAATGTAATTGTGCCCTGTGTGGACGTTTAGCACACTGATAGCACCAGCGAAGGGGTCCGCAAGGTAGAGAAGTCCGTTGCTTTTGGATAGGACACCAACCCCGTTCAGGAGCTTGGCTTGCGGGAAGTCAGCGATCTTTGTCACAAAGTGGCTCGAGTCCCGATGGTACGAGGTCATATCAACCTTCCAAGCTGTCCAGCTTCCTTCTACATAGTCCAGTGTCGCTACTGTTGCGTTTCCCGTTACAACATAAAACTGATCTTCCTCTAATTCTGCGATTCCGAACACACATTCGTACCCATAGAACGAGTGTACTAGAGTGGCTGGAGAGTTCACTTTTGGATCCAGGAGATAGAGATCAGGTGCTGTAATGATGGATGCGAGAATTTGTCCGTTAGAACGAATAGCTAGGTTCTCCATGACGGTTCCATTGGAAAACGCGTGGACAGTTTGGATGGTGCCTTCTGTAGCTGTGGGGAAGTCAAAGCCGTGTCCAGGCCCTGAATGTATAGACCTACCTCGTCTTTCGCCGCGTATAATTAATGAAGACCCAAAACCGATGGCACTCGCCAGAAGGAAAAGTACTGGAATAACCAACATCTTTGTGAAAGCGAAAGATGAGGAAGCTTCGGGTATCTTCCTGGCTATTTAAGCAGTGGGGTGAAACACCGTTAGAATGTTCAGATTATGCTTTACTACTAATCTCGTACTCAGATGTCTACAACGCGGACCGCTCTGCCGTGACAGCGAAAAATACAAAGGTAAACAACCGAATGAACATGCCGGAGTGTCCTATACATCTGGGTACGAGATTACTTTACTACTAGTAACGATCACAGTTTTCTTGAGTGAATATAGTGGAGCGGGACCCGCGCCCTTAGGAATAGCCTGGAATCTCCTACAATAGAAAAAGGTACAAGTTGTCAAAGTCGATACATTTCCGATTCTATCATCTCAATGCGACAGTTGCAAACATCAAACTCAGCCCTATGTAGTATGGCCAATTCTTATGGTAAGCCCCGTTAGTGAGCATGAAGTAAATGACGTAGCCATGCACAAGAACCCTAAGAAAAGTCTTGTCAGTTATGAAGCAAGCTTGTTTGGCGAAGCAATTCTTAGCTTAAGACGAAAAGAACGAAGGGCATATTATATGCGCATGGAATAAAACACTTGTTCCGGAGCCTACTGATGCGGTGCAACGCTTAATTTGTTGCATAATATCTGGAGGAGGAAACGAGCGATCTCGGAAAAGTAGCCTCCACAGGCGACACCGGATTTCAATGTTTCTCCACTTTTCTTCCCGAATTCACCTCCTGGTTCCTGGAAGCAATAAGATCCAAGTCTCGACGGCTGTCGGCAGCGATATCACCCATTGCCGATGCCCGCCACAGGAATGAAAACGTACTGTCAAACATTCGCATCCGACCGACATTATAGTCGGTCTCAAAAAGTATGTCTTGAGAGGTCACAAACTATCGTCAGAACTAAAATAACACAGCAACTTCCGGTAGAAGTCCTCGAAGTCTCCATGACCCGCTTCTGGAGTACTCGACTGGAACTACGGGCTCTGTTTCTGGGGAACTACATATGCAGGAGCAAAATTCCACAGGATTCAATTTTCGTGGAGGCACCGGTACCGGTCGAAGAGCTAGAGGTAGCAGACATGTTGTGTATGGAACGACACAGTGCAGATAGTACACATATGCACTGTAGGCCTAAACACGACGAACACCGCATACATGTAACTTATAGTCTTAGAGGTAGCCATCGAGTTCGGCGGGAGTTCTACCGCTGACTAATATTTTCTCACGAATCCACAATTGGCTGACGGGTTATCCACTAGACTGCGTTCCGTGCTTTCCTCAAGACACAAAAGTACGTTTTCCTCTGGATATTTTCATAATTCTCGTCTGTGTCGCTTTGGATTGTTGTTGGGATGCTCCATTTTGGATCTGAATGGAAACGGTGGCGGTTTAGGGCTGGAATTAGTTGGATTAAGAGGTCGTGGGCTAGATGACGGAATTTTTTTGCGACATTTTCTGCACACTTCCTCGTATCTTTTGCTTACGATGCAGCAGATAAAAGATGGGTCGGGTCATTCGTGCTCAAAGGCGATCGCACGCTATCGTAAGAGCTCAGTATTCTAGTGGGTTCTCCCTTTTGCTAATGTCTTGAACTTTTTCCAGTTCAAATCTCATACCCATCACAATAAGGCCCCAGCGCAGCTGAGGAAACTCGATTTTGCCGAAAGAAATGGGTATGTTCGGGGGATTGTGAAGGAAATCATTCATGACGCTGGACGGTGCATACTTTTCATCCAATGAATAATCCGAAAGTCTGATTCAAATTCTTCAGTGGTGCCCCCTTAGCTCGCGTTGTCTTCCGGGATCCCTACCGCTATCAGCTCAGAAAAGAAACTTTCGTCGCGACTGAGGGTCTTCACACTGGCGCATTTGTGTACTGTGGAAAGAAGGCACAGCTTACCGTCGGCAACGTCCTTCCTCTTTCTCAGTGCCCTGAGGGTACAATTGTTTGCAATGTTGAGGAGAAAGTCGGTGACCGGGGCGCTCTTGCTCGCACATCTGGAAACTATGCTACCATCATCAGTCACTCTCCCGACGACAACAAGACCAGAATTCGTCTGCCTTCAGGCGCTAAAAAGACTGTTTCTGGGAGCGCTCGTGCGACTATCGGTATCGTTGCTGGGGGTGGACGTATTGACAAGCCTTTGCTCAAGGCTGGACGGGCATACCACAAATATAAGGCCAAGCGTTACAAGTTCGTGTATTATATGCATTCTCTTTGAAATTTTACTAACAGTAGGTTTTCAGCTGGCCTCGTACTCGTGGTGTTGCAATGAACCCCGTTGACCATCCTCATGGAGGAGGTAACCACCAACATATTGGTAAAGCTTCGACAATGGCTCGCTCTGCTGTTCCTGGACAGAAAGTTGGTCTCATTGCTGCCAGACGTGTAAGTCTTCACTATTACTATTATTGTACACGAACGAATTCATATCTCTATTTCTCTTCAGACTGGTCTGTTACGGGGTACCGTCAAGGTCAAGGAGGTTTAGATTCTTTGTTGCATCTATACTCTATGTCGTTCACACATACGTTGTATTATGCCCCATGCCTTATGAAAATTATCGCGTATTGAATGACATAGCGCACATACCGCAGTGCCGTTTGCCGAATCCTCTTCATGAATCATCATCCACTCCGTCATCTAGATCATGTTTGCGTTGATACTCTCAAGGTTTTTTTGTCACGTCTTGTTTCGTAAACATATGGATACCAAAGCACCGATTTCAAGATTAAAGAAAAAAATAAACTTACTACTCATCGGATGATATTTCGAGCGGATATTCAAACTTGCATGCAGACTTAACCCCTTCAAGCTTCAAAGCTAAACGCTTTACATCGCTGGAATATCTTTGGTGCGAAATTTCTCATCCACGTACAATCATGCGGGGTCAGTACAGTGAGTACCCCTCATTCGCATTTAAACTTGCTATTCCTGGTGTAGGAGTACTGACGGCAGCGCAAATAAAGAGCTTAATAGCCAGGGTCTTTCTCAGAAGAATGGCAAAACTTTGTGCCATCTATAGAGCGTACTCGCAAGGCCTCGCGAGCGTTTCTTGCATAGTGTCAGCGTAGAACAACGTCCGCGAGTCGCAGACTGTTTCCGACATTTATTCGGATATATCTGGTGGATTCTGATACTCACCTTCAACCATCTCTTGACTAACCGCTGCCGTCGGTCGCCTTTAGACTATCTTGATACGGTACGTCAGTAACTGTAATTGATTATCGCTGTGGGAGGCCCGAAGTCTGATTGTATTTCGGCACATCAAAGAACCAGATTTTCTCACTACTCGGTCATCCCAAGGTCACTCTTACTATCCGTATGCGTAGGATGGTCGGGTTACTGAAAGAGGCTGAGGTATAAAAGCTACTTAGAGCAGCGCCTTTCCTTCAGCAAGACACATAAATTCTCCAGATCTACTAAATCTACTAAGACTACACAAACCAAACAACAGCTACTTTACATCGACAGAAATGGCTTCTTCTAATCTCTCAACTGTTAACCTCCCCGCCCTCGGTAACTCGCAGCAGCTGAGTTTGCCTGATCTCCTTGATTTTCACCTCGAGCACAATTCCGATTTCCCTATTTTCGTTTTCAACGAAGCTGGGTCGACTCAGAGGACCGAGATCAGCATGCTCGAATACGTTCGAGCCGCTCATCGAGTTGGCAAAGCTATTCACGGCGACTCTCAGTCTGGAGATGTCATTGCTATCGTTGCCAACATAGACACTTTACTATATTCCGCATTAATTACCGGTATTATCAAGGCTGGTCTAGTGGTAGGTCAAACGCATAGTTGATTTTTTTTCGTTACTAAACCATTACTGCAGCCTTTCCCAATCTCACCCCGCAACTCTCCGGCAGCTCTTTTGCACCTCATTCGTAAAACTTCTACTCGTAGATTGCTCACGACACAGGCCACTCTACGAGGAATCCTCGATGGTCTGAGAGCTGAGATTGAAATGACCGATCCCTCGTATGCTCTCAGCATTGAGGAAGTGCCTTCACTGCAAGAGGCGTTTCCGCGACTGGGCAAAGAGACAGCGCAGGATCCGTTTAGCCCGTTTGCTCCATCATTCTCACCCAAAGATTCGGACAAAGGGATATACTTGCATTCTTCAGGATCGACTGGTTTTCCCAAATCTATCTTATTAACTCACCAAATAATCAAGGATGACGCATCTTTGCGTGAGTTCTGTTCCAACCTATCTTGTTCTCCTCATGATCCAACTAATGATTAAACGTACTTAGTGTTCATACCAAGGTTGCGCGAACTAAGCTCGAACCCTGTGATAGGGACTTTGGGTCTTCCTACGTTCCATATGATGGGTTTCTGTTATCAAGTACTCGCTCCTCTCTACGGGCTCTTAACCACTGCGATACTTCCACCGGTTGTAACGAAACCGAGCGTTGTCCCCACAAACATAACACCAGAAACTGTCCTGGAGGCAGCGAAAGTTATCAAACCCACCGGCATGATCGCAGTGCCCACCTTTTTCCACACCTGGGCGCAGTCGGACGAGGCTGTGGAATTCTTACGTACTCTTCGATTTTTGGTATGTTATTCATTTAGCTATCTATCTCATAGAAATAGAAAATGACATGGTCATCCACTTTAGATGTTCGGTGGAGGACCTCTTTCTCCATCAGTCGCTGAATACCTCATTGGCCGAGGAGTTCCAGTCTTTTCTGGTTACGGAGGAACCGAATTTGGGGTGGTGTCGGACTTTGTCATAAGCAAGGATAATTGGCAGTACCTCCAGTTTATGGATCGAGCCAATATTCGGTGGGTGCCTCAAGGAGACGGTACATTTGAAGCGCAGTTCTTGGTACGTTTCATCTCTAGTAACTTCCAGCGGTACTGATCTATGTGCACAGACTTGTGAAACTCACCATGTTGCTGTCGAAAACCTTCCAGACGTTACTGGTTATGCAACTCAGGATGTATTTGAGCCTCACCCTACCATTCCGAACCTGTGGAAGATTGTGGGACGAATCGACGATGTTTTGATTCATTCCTCCGGCGAAAAGACCGTACCAGCTCCGATGGAGGGTATCATTTCAGCCAGTCCCATGTGAGTAACTTCCCTGTCCCGGTGTCAAACTTACTCATCATTGTCTTCTTTAGGCTCAGCGGAGCAATCATGTTCGGCAGACAACGAGATCAGCCCGGAATTCTACTCGAGCCTGTGCCAGCATATCAAATCGATATTCACAACGACTCCGAAGTCTCTAAATTTAGGAATATGATTTGGTGAGGATCTAAATCTACCAGATGGTCATTTCGCGTTCAGTGACTGACTTCAAATTGAATCTACGACAGGGATGTAATCGAAAGCGCAAACAAAATTGCTCCTTCTTTCAGTCGAATATTCAAGGAAATGATTCTCATTGCGGATCCCAAGAAACCCCTTCCTCGCGTTGGGAAGGGTACGCTCGCCAGAAAGGCGGCTCTAGCATTGTATGACCCTGAGATCAACAAGATGTAAGTCAGCTATAATTGTTGGGCGTATTCGATTCTTAACTATCACTAGATACGAAACAGTGGAATCAAACTCCGGAGGAGATTCTGTAGTACCTCCTAGAACGTGGGAGAACCAAGATTTGGAACCCTGGCTTGCGGGCCAGATTTCGGACATACTTTCAGCGAAAGCTCCGGCCACCACTGCAGACTTGTTCGAGCATGGGCTTGATAGGTATGGCTACTCAATTTCTATAGCATTTTGCTAGTTGAGCTGAGAATTGTACAGTCTTTCTTCCACAATATTTCGCCTGCACATTGTGGCCGCTCTTCGAAAATCTAGCTTCCCCGCACCAGCTGCTGCAATATCCCAAAGCATCATCTACAATTATCCTACTATTGCACAACTGGCGGAAATCATTTCAAAGCTAGTGGCTGATCCTAATAGAGCTGACAGTGTTAGTCTGGAACAAACTCACGAAGAAGCGATGGAAGAGATGATTTCCAAGTATTCCCATGGACTAGATGCACCACTTCCCAAACCCGTCCAGATCAACACAGAGAAGCAATACGTTCTATTGACTGGTTCCACAGGGAATCTAGGCGCTCAATTACTAGAGTCCTTGCTTCTAAATGACTCAGTGGCTCGCGTCTACGCTCTTAATCGGCCGTCGACTCGAACATCTATGTTTGACAGACATCTCGCGCGATTCCAGGACAAGGCTCTTGATTCTTCTGTTCTATCCTCCTCGAAACTGGTGTTTTTAGCCGGAGAAACCTCCCGTGAAAATCTTGGTTTGTCCGAAGACACATTGAAGGAGGTAAGATTGTCACTTGATGTAGTCTACACTCTTTGACTATGGATTCCCAGCTTCGCCAAAACTTGACTATGGTCATTCATAACGCTTGGAAACTAGATTTTAATCTTTCCCTAGCATCCTTCGAGTCCCATGTAAAAGGCTCACGGGCTTTGATTGATCTTGCTCGTTCAAGTCGCCATTCTTCATCTATCCGATTCTTGTTTACCTCTTCGATTGCCTCAACCCAGTCGTGGAATGCTCAGAAACAAGGACCTTATCCTGAGCATGTTGTGATGGATGCCAAGTATGCGGTAGGGGGAGGGTATGGCGAGAGTAAATATGTCACTGAACGGGTATGCATGGACCATTTTGGTTTGACGCTCGAAATTTTGACTCGTCGTTTTGTAGATTCTGGCGAAGAGTGGGCTACAAGCGACTTCATTCCGGATCGGCCAAGTTGCCGGCGGTGCACCTAATGGCGCTTGGGCAACGAGCGATTGGGTCCCAATCATAGTGAAATCAAGCTTGAGTCTCAATATGCTTCCAGATGCCTTTGGTGTAAGTCTTCAAGTTGCACAATCGAGTGTATACCCCAAATACTAAATGCTCAATTGAAATAGGTTGTCTCCTGGACCCCAATGGACGCCGTCTGCAATGCTCTGATCGATGTTGGATTCAGTCCAGAGCATACACCGATGGCTGTGAATGTTGTACATCCCAACCCAGTATCTTGGACCTTTGTGATGGAAACCATTCGAAAGATTCTCATCGAAGCAAAGAATTTATCTGCCGACGCACTTTCGCTTGTACCTTATAGCGATTGGCTAGCCGCTGTAGAACAGTGTGCTCAAGATCCCACGGAGATGGATACACAGAACATTGTAAGCAATTTCGAACAGGCTCTCAAAAACATCTTCTTACTCAGCTTTCCTATTCTAGCCTGCAGTCAAGCTTGTCGACTTTTACAGGCAGCAAGCGAATGTAGACAACGCTCTTAGAAAATCCAAACAAAACACCATGGAAAGCGCTGGGCTGACTCCGCTGAGTACTGAGAATGTGAAAAGGATGAGCCAAAGGATGAGAACTCTTGGGTCTTTAGACAGCAATCTAATTCAGAAATGGGTTCAATATTGGATCAATGCCGGTTTTTGATTGGGTAGTATCTATCTTTCTATATAATGTATATCGTAGATAGACTAATCAAGCACATACTTTTGGTCTGATTAAAGTTGAAAACACTACGGCGTGCGACGTCTATAATTCATTGGAATGACCTAGGACAAAACTCGAACTTCACTAAATTTTGTCGTTGTATGACGTCAAACCAAAGCCCTAGAGTACACAAAATTGATGGTCTTCTTTCGCAGGACTTCGCTATAGTTACTCCATATTTCACCAATCTCGATGAGCAGGACGTACGATAGGGCCATTGTTACAGCTACCTTGTATATAATATAGGGCATCACTCGAGATCAATTTCCTAGCTCCATCCGGAACGAGGTTGTTCTGAAAGACATGCCTGAGGGTTTAGTCAGAATATGTACGAGATCATCCAGCGGGCCAGAGAATGCCTATAGAAGCGTATATTTGCTATAGCTTCGGAATGTCATTATATCTTGAGCGAGAAAACGGCGTATTGATCTTTGGGAGCAGAACTATAAACCTAACGTGATATTGAAAGAGTTGATGAGGATTTACCCCCGGCGATAACAGCCCCAAGCTCCGCAAAGAGTGAATTACGCAGAGAGAATAGACGCAGAGAAGCGCAGCATACATGACTATTCTCTTTGCCAAACTTTGAAGCTTGTGACACTGATTGTTGAACCGGTAAAGATTAGAATGCCCCGCCTCCCAATGACATGAATCGATAGGGTTTCCCACAAATGTTGTTATGGCCTCTTGAGCAATTGCAAATAAGCCCTCGACGACGGTTTCTTGACCAGCATGTACCCTACTCTCAAGAGGATGCTTTCGCACGCAATGACTGGCTGTGTAGAACAGCACGGATCGTGTATTGAGACGGAAGAAATCGGTGCTGCTTGGACTGAGATAGTCGGACGGGACTGGGAAAGCTTTGGCCTGTAGGAATGGGTTATATAAGAACGAGGATGCCGCGGCGACTAATGTCCCGGCGGGTGCTCTCCTATATCCCGCATTTATCAACTCATCTTCTACTTTCCTGCACCCTCAGGTAATAAGGGCGACGCTGTATCTTTTGCGTGCAAATGCAGTGCTAGGCTATAATTTGAAATTTGATGCTAAAGACTAACGCTGTCGCTGCGCCAGTATCTCTGACTCTCGACCCAGTATCACGATCGGCTCTAGTCTGCGCGAAAACCGTGGATATATCTGCTACGACAAGTCTGTGCTTCTGAGAGAAGGAATGATCTGAAAAAGGGGATGAATACTGAAAGTAATTGCAGAGTACTTCAACTTATACTCAATCCTCGCTGCTTCGGGAGCAGGTTCAGCCAATAGCTCGGAGCCTTGACTTGTGCCACCGTTATCAATGAACCTCGAAAACAATGAAGTACTACACTAAGGTAAGTACGTTGTAAGCAAGGTGGTATACACATACTCGAGTATCAATCGGCACAGAATCTAGCGGATAAATTCCCATTAAACAGCAGTAGTTAATAGCAAGCAACAGCCGTCGAGCAAGGTGTAATCAAAACTACGACTCGTCACTAGACTCATCTTCCCAATCCTTTTCGTCATCCTCCAATCCTTGCTCTTCTTCCTCTTTAATCCAGATACAGTTCCCCACATCTGCGCCGAGTGCTTCTAAGCCGTTTTTCACGTTTGTGGTGAGCTCGAATCCTGACAGAACGATCCTTTCCAGCGGAACTATTTCGTTACTCGCAAAAGACAGTCCGGCCTTTCCATCATAGTCTAACTCATCCTCGGATTCACGGGAAAATGAGCACGAGAGAACCGTCGACACTAGCTCCACGGGACATTCCCAGCCTTCAGCCTCAGCAAGAGCATCGATCCCGACAAGCAAGGATGTGAGCTTCGAGAATAGGACAGATTTGCCTTTGGCGTAAATCATGTGCCGGAAAAGAACCTTCAAATCAAAGCCAACCTCACAGAGTTGGAACGATGTGACTGTTCAAAACAGAGCGAGGACTTGTATAAACTTTTCGATATCAAAACCTTCCTCCAATGCGCCAAAATCCGTCAACGTCAAAGATTTCAAGGCAGTCAAAGATCGCCAGGCTATCGATATGTTGATGATCCCAACGAATTACTAGTTGCTCGAGGGAAGGCGCAGTGATGCAAGTTAGAAGGTTCGCTTGTTGACTATCGTTAATTTCATGACAAGAGACTCAGAGCGATCGTAAGCCAAGGAAGGATATGGACGTATCTGGACGGAATCGAAGAGAAGGCTCACGAGGAAAATGAAAGTAAAGTTCAGCAAGCTCTTTGCACCGACTCAAAAAGTCAACATAAGTTGTGTCGTTTGGCACTTCAACGGCATGACCCTGCCAGATATCAAGCTTCGTCAATTGCTCTGCCGGGAGTGATAAAGAGTCCAGAAAAGTGCCATCTTCAGGCTCGTTGAGCATAACACGTCGCAAATTAGGTGCGCCAAGATTTTATGAGGCGAGATATTCGTCAAAACGTGGGCAGTGCGTTCTATCGGCATTGGGAAAAGTGACAAGTCCTCCAACAGTGGGAAGGAAGGCTGTGGGAGATGAAAAAGAGGCAAGCAGAGTTTCATACTTCCAGCCACCTGTAGCTTTCCAATGTGATGGCGAAACTCCAAGATGCACTCTGCTACCTGGGTAACTTCTTGCGCAACTTGTTGGTTAATCGATCGCATAGTACCAACATGTAGCTCGATGTCCAGGGGAACACTCTGGCTGCGAGAGAGCCACTCCCTAACCCAAGAAACGTCACCCATGAAAACGCCACGATGTTCAATGATACTCAATCTGAGCTCAGACCAGAGTCTAGGGTTAGAGTGGGCGACATCTCGCCATACGAAGCAGACACTCGACAGGGTACAAAGGACAGGAACGACACTCATCGCAGATTTAGCCGAATGTTGATCGCAAGCGTTGCAGCATCCGCAACCTTTGGGAAGAATGGAGATCTCAAAATATTGGACAGGATTTCAGTAGGGAGCCGCCGAACAGGTGAAAGAACGTTCTTTAACAAAGCGATCTCAGCGAGCTTCACATCCCGTTTCTGCGTTAGCTCGGAGATCATATCTTCGTCGATATCTTAACGCCTTAGGCTGCTCGTCTGGGTATGGAGTCGCTCAGGTTTGGCTTTTGCGGCGAGTTTGGCTTTTTGAAATGGTATGGAAATTTTACCAGCCTTTGTGAGAAGCAACTTAGGGCGGATGCCTCGAGAGGTGATCTCATGGAGTTGTGTGTTCTTTTGAAGTGACAACTTAGAAGATTTTCCCTCGCCGGTAAAAGTCTGGAGAGCAATGGCGCGTTCGATGGATTTGAGCAGAGTTTCTGCATGAGAGATACCAAGTTTTAGATAGGATATGTCTTCCTGTTCGAGGCATATGGACAGCTTCCCTAACTCTCCCCCCCCGCGCCAAAACACGTGACCCATCACGTGATGTTCCAAAAGTCGGAAAACGAAGTTCGACTTCAACAGACTTCAACTTCGTAATTATAACTAGCTAGGTTCTCAGTATTCTCTCAGTAATATACTACAAAATTTGAATACAGCTATGTACAGTGACTGTAAGACTTAGAAAAAACTCTCTCGCAGTGCCGTACATTCTCGGACATGTTCGGAACACGTTCCGAGACGAAGTCTTTATTATCCCTCGCTGATCCCCTTCAATGCTGATTGCAGTGATCCCCGTATGTCCCTGCCTCCCGCTCGCTGTTCCCGCCTCCCGCCTATTGTCCCACCCAGTCCCGCCTCCGAAATATTACCTGAGCTTTACCCTCCATACTACATAGTACTTAAATTCATACATATGGATAATTAATAACATACATATATTGTAGACCTACAGCCCGATAATAAAATCTATTCCATATTTACTGTCTCAACTGAAGCTT
>KN834758.1:891066-1031143 GCA_000827265.1 Collybiopsis luxurians FD-317 M1 | reverse complement strand
TCAGTATTCTCTCAGTAATATACTACTAAGATTTGAATACAGCTATGTACAGTGACTGTAAGACTTGAAAAAAAACTACTCGCAGTGCCGTACATTCTCGGACATGTTCGGAACATGTTCCGAGACGAAGTCTTTATTATGCATCATACCTGTCGCCCACCACACTGCCCCTCGCTGATCCCCTTCAATGCTGATTGCAGTGATCCCTGTATGTCCCTGCCTCCCGCTCGCTGTTCCCGCCTCCCGCCTATTGTCCCACCCAGTCCTGCCTCCGAAATATTACCTGAACTTTACCCTCCATACTACATAGTACTTAAATTCATATATATGGATAATTAATAACATACATATCTTGTAGACCTACAGCCCGATAATAAAATCTATTCCATATTTACTGTCTCAACTGAAGCATAGTGGGTCATTGTATGATAACTAAACTGTTAAATAAGAAAATATATCACATCCATAGGCGGGACAATGGGCGGGAGGCGGGAACAGCGAGCGGGAGGCAGGGACACACAGGGATCACTGCAATAAGGGGATCAGCGAGGGGCAGTGTGGTGAGCGACAGGTATGATGCATAATAAAGACTTCGTCTCGGAACATGTTCCGAACATGTCCGAGAATGTACGGCACTGCGAGAGAGTTTTTTCTAAGTCTTACAGTCACTGTACATAGCTGTATTCAAATCTTGTAGTATATTACTGAGAGAATACTGAGAATCTAGCTAGTAATTACGAAGTTGAAGTCTGTTGAAGTCGAACTTCGTTTTCCGAATTTTGGTACATCACGTGACTGGTCATGTGTTTTGGCGCGAGGGGGGGAGAGTTAGGGAAGCTCATATGGACCTTTCGATGCGAGGTTGAGCGAGGTATTGAGTGGCAAGTAGCGTCATCGTCCTGGAAGAGTCTGAAACTTAACGCAAGTTGATAAGTCGGACAGGGTGAATCTTACTGACCCTTTGGTTCCAACGGAAGACAGTTGGAAAGAATTCGGTCATTCGAGTGGCTACTTTTGAAGTAGCTGATAGCGAACAAACGCAAAGCCATCACCATCACGTAATGTGTCCATCTTCAATGTACAACGAGCGCGGCTCCTGAGAGTCTTGAATATGTTCTGAGGCGAGCTCAAAGCCGGATTTCGAGGCTAGACTTATATTTAGCATTGGATTCTTGATTCGAGTTTGCCGCCTACAAGTCACAGCGCAAAAGCAAATTAATTCATGCCTAGATCTTCAAGTTTTACAGTGAGTCGAAGCAGAAAGCCGAAAACAAAGAAAGGATACGAGCACGGACAAGCAAGTTGCGAAGATCGAAGGTCTCACTGTAATTATCGGAAATCAATTGTATACCTATTTGGGCTTGGTCAAAGCTGAAAATCCCCTACGCCACTCTCAGCCAGGGAGCCTTCACTGATTACAGGTGAATGGACAATAGATTGGCAGCTCTGAGCTCTGTTCTGATCCTCACTTGCATGAAATTTTCCCACGAGTTACTACGAGTTGAAACTTCCGTCCTCACTGAAATAACACCTGAAACGAAGAAATTACCGTGTTCATATAGAGTATAATTTCCACCATGAAAAAGATCACCATGTAGTGCATACAAACAACAGCAGACAGAAAGAAAAAAGACCGACTTGGAAAGATGCATGTGCGTAGGATGTATGTACCGTCTGTATGAATGACAGAAAGAAAACCACTCCTTCTAAACCCGTGTATGATGCTATAGAATGATAAGATAAACACAAAATGAAGATAGAAATGATCAATGTACATCGGAATGATGAGAGAACCGAGATGTGAGCCGAAGAGAAAAGGTATGAGTGAAAACAGAAGCGCGCAGCGACACCGTCACCTGGAACTCCTATGAGGAGGTGAAGAACTTAGGCTGCGCCAGACCTGGGCAGCCTTCTGACAGATCACAAAAAGCCAGAGCCAGTGGACCCATCCGAGGGCTGCCCATTCCCGTCAGGGAGTCACCACCAAAGGGTCATTCTCCGGAGCATCGGCCTGGTCGTATATCTCCACGCATCCTCCAGGAACATTTAGATCCAGAGTAGAGTCTTCTGCATCACTCAACTTGATCTTCTCGTCGAATTTCGCGGGTCGTACCGGCGAGTTGGGAGTGGCGGGCGTCGTGGGAGACGGCGAACGAGAGATTGAAGAGACTAAGAGGACAGAAGGAGTCGGAGAGAGTGGGAGAAGAAGAATTTGTGTTAGAGAACAAAACTGTAAAGAGCTTCGCTAAGCCGTACTTGATCCATTTTCACGGACGTGCTCTAATGGTGCATGCGTCTCTTCCTCGGTTTTCGCATCGGAGGCATCACTTTGTCTCAGCTTACTTGAAGAAGCGTTGAAATCGAACCTCCTCTGGGTTAACGTGGTTGTCGAAGCGTTAGGGTCAGATTTCGGGCCATTTTCAATAGAACCTGGGTATACAGTCGCAAAGCAGATTAGTTAAAAGGAGAAAACCAGCGGTATAAACAATAACAAACCATTCAACTCTGCTGCAGATGACAACTGCACAGGAGACGACACACCAACCGAAATGGAGGTAAAACAGGCAGGAGTAGGGGTCGGCTCATCCGGCGAGCTACGACTGCCAGGACTCTCAGCACGAATGGGAGATTGAAGCCCAAGATGGGAACGAAACGACAAGGCCGCGGAAGGCTGACTTGGACTCCACATCGCCGATGAGCTCCCGGACCGTGGACTCTGAGCTGGAGCAGAAGCCGCGGAGTGTGTCGAAGTCGTAGGCTGTACGCTGGGAGGCTTCGGTACAGGCGGTGACGGTGGGGTTTTCCTTCCTTTTGGAACATGCAACCTTTCAGCAATACTCCTTGCCTGATTGTTCTGACTCTTAACCACATCCGGTGCCATATCGGCGTACATTGACAGAGCTTTGATAGATCCCCACTCTATCAACTTGTTATTGAGCCATGGGAAAGATACGGGCTTAGTCAAAAAGTCGTTGCATCCAGCTGCGAGAGCAGCGATACGGTCACTCTGCAGAGAAGAAGCTGTCAAAGCCACAATGATGACTGAGGATCGATAGGGTGAGGCAGCGGATGTTTTAGAGTCGTTATCATCTGACGGTCCTGAATGGTCCTCCGAATCTACGGACGGAGATGGTTGAATGTATCCCGCATTCTGTCTTTCGATTTGCCGAATCAACCGTGTTGCTTCCATGCCGTCCATTATTGGCATTTGGATATCCATCTGTGAACCCAACATCAGGTACAATCTCAACGCTATCTACAACACACTCACCAGAATCAAATGAAACTCTCCAGTCTTCCACTTTTCCACAGCCTCCTTTCCATTTGAAGCGACATCGTACTTAATTTGATTCTTCTTCATAAAAGCGGAGAAAATTTGTCGTTGGATATGGTTATCTAAGACCACATCTGGGTAAATATCACAACTTGGATAAGGAGCAGGATACCGAACATACCATCGACAATCAAGACACTAATGGGTGGAACAATGTTATTTTCCGCAGGGGATTTGCCCTTCTTATTTGTCGGGGCAGGTGAGAGTCCCTTAGCATCCATCTTGGGCCGTCGTGCGTTCCGCAAGCTAGGCGCCAGAATCGGCGAGCCAGGTGGCGAAGCAGGTCCCTTCCGCGAGCCAACATCTGAGCTAGCTTTGCGGAGTGCCTGAGCAGCGGACGATTCTGTGGTCGGAGACGCAGATACACTAGATCGGGAGTGTTGACGTGTGGGAACTTGAACGTTCTTTTCTACTTCGGCGGGCGAAGCAGGGCTCTCTGCAGAAGCAACCTCAAGTAGGGAAGCAAAGGTTACCGCAGATTCTTCGTTATTGCTATTTGACGATACGGACCGCCGCGGAACAGTAACGACAGATAAATGACCACGATCCCGCTCCATACTGTAACTTGAAAATATATTGCCCTTCTCGGCGCGTGGTGAAAAGAAGATTCCAGCAGGCTGTCCGTCGGGATTCTGCAGAATCACCCCTGCTCGAGGGGTAACGCCCAACTTCATAGGAGTTTCTCCAAATTTGGTTATAGTTTCAGAAAAGTATTCCGAGTTGTTATCCATGCTTAACGGTGACGGAGGGAGGTTCGCATGATTTTCGAGGATGTTGATGGATCTGGAGGAGCGGTCCGAGTTTGACCGAGAGCCTGACGGTCGGTGGACGGAAGATGTTCGAGAAACGCCTCGCTGCTGCAGCTGCTGAGGCGAGCCGAGGTATGAGCCGCCTCCAAACGAATAAGGAGTGCCTGGAGTGGTAGCGATGGGTGAAAAGAATGAGTCCACGGCAGGTTTCGTTGCAGCTGTATGTAGTGCTGTTAGGAAACGCCGAGGACCAGCTGGTTTAGGTATGACCATAATTTCGGGTATGGGTAGGGATGATAGGCTGCTCCTGTAAGAATCGAGGAAGGATTGCACTAGATTTTTTGTTAGTTTATAGTTTGCGAGACTCGTGAAATGCATAATGACAGATGTATGAACGGTAGGGGATATGCGAGTAACCTGTGGAGACGAGCGAGGTCGATGATGGGCAGCGAGAGAGGGACGTTTTCGTGAGTTGAGATTGAGAGGGTAACTCTGCTCATCTCGAATGACCTGTAGCCGCTCCTTCAGAACAACCACATCATCATCAATAAGGATGAATGAGACAGGTTGAGCTTTTGGTGGTCGAGGTGGCTCCACTTTAGGCGGGATACCAGAAGGAGTGTAGCCTTCAAGATTGGAGGTCGAAGTAGTGGCTGAAGGACTTGAAGGGTCCTCGGATGCGCTCTCCTCCCCACCTTCGGTAGAGAGGTGGCTGACATCCAGACCCCAAGTAGTAAGATAGCTCGTAAGGTGATGAGCGAAGGAACTCTTCGAACTGGAATAAAGATGAACCTTTTTGCCCTTGAGAGTGTCAACGAATGTCGAGAGTTGTTCTAGAGTCGGTTCATTGGCGGATTGATGATCCTCAGTTGTAGTAGTAGTCGGAGCTTGACGAGGTGATAATCCAGCTTCCACGGCAAACGTTAGACGGTAACTACACCCGATCTCAAGGGAACCATCGAGAGATGGTATATTTTCAGATAGGGTAGCGCCAACTTGAGCCAACAGTCGTCGAGTAGCAAGGTTTGAGAATGACGGCTGCGTTCGCGAGATACCTTCGGAAGTGCCAGCTGGAGAGAATCTATGTAATATCTCTACAACACACTCGAACGAGCCTTCCCCATAGAAATGCGCTTTGAACGGATCATCTTCTTCAGTTTCTGATGACAAAGAGTTTTGTCTTTGAGGGGATGATGAACGATTCACAAAGAGACCGAGTTCGATCGTGTCTCCTCTCTGAGAGATGGTAAGGATTTGTCGGATAAGCTAGATTCCGGTCAGTAAAATAAAACAGGATAATGCATGACAGACGTACATGGGATAAAAGATACGACATGCAAGGCTCATCGCCCTTCACCCAAACGTGCTTCAAAGCCGCATCCCCATGAAACAACACTAAATCCACACCGACCTGAGCGGCAGAAGCACTCAATGCATCACCTACACTCTGCAACAGTTCCCCAATGTCAAAGTCATTGTGTTTCCGATTAGAAAAGAGCGGCGTATCCTCTGGGTGCGTCTCTTCCGCAGCAAAAGCGGCCATATTTGCGGAGATATAATTGAGATTTTTCATTGTAGTGAACATGGCAGACATGGAGGGTGTTGGAACAGCCAGGGCACATGCGGAAAACTGCTCCTTCGCAGGATCTAGAACCTGCGTTGGGCTGATGTGTAGCATAGTCTGGACGACCATTTGGACTGAATCTGCAAGTTCTAGTGACAAATCTTTGAACCGGTCCAGTTCTGGGGTAACTGGATCTGAATATGGCGGTTTCAGAGATGAAGATAAAGGTCTATGTGGGTGATTTAAATGGCCAAGTTGTGAAGGGAGTGGAAGAGAAGATGCACGGGAGAAACGAGGATGAATATGAACAGATTGGTCGGGAATTGGTGGCCGGATTGTCGTTGAAATGGTCGGGGAGTGATTGGCGTCAAAAGTGTCCCCGTTTTCCCTTTCCTGGCCCGAATCGTCGTCGTCGTCAGAGCTATCTCCTGATTCTGATGAGCTCAGGGCTGTCCTATCCGAAGAGATTGGTGTCGAAATTGGCCGACTGGGTTCAGAGGGAACATTAATGCTGAATTTATTGAAGGAGGGCATGTCGACAACAACGGCATCCTGCACTAAATGCTCTTCGCTGGACTCTGCTGGAAAGGATCCTGCCGCGGGCTGTTTGTCAGACTTTGAAGGAGACATGGAGCTCTCAATGGAGCAAAGGTGCTCCTAGACGGTGCAATAGAAAATGAAGGTCCAGAATGTAACAGCAAACCGGTCAAGTTGGTATGATAGGAAAAGACACTTGTAATTTCAAAACGTGATCTCATTCTCGGTAGTTTTACTTTTTTACTCTTCTACTCTTTTACCAAACGTAGATACGGCGAGGGCAATTTTAGTACACTACAATTTATGTACCAAAAACAAGGCGTGATTTTTCCTCTTTATCATACCGCTCAGTAAGTCAGCTCAACATCACCCTAAATGAACATGAATTAATCAGCCGCGGAGCGGAAAATAAATGCACATACCTCTGCGACCAAATCCATATCATGGTAGCTCACACGACGTCCAGCAGCGGCCCGCGGATCCTCTTTCGCATCTGGAGGGGGAGGGGGAGGAGGTCCACCAGTAGCACTTCCACCTGTATTCCGTCTACGGTTGTTATTACTATTACCCGCGTTTAGAGGCGCATCCATCGTGGCAAGAGGTTTCGGCGGAAGACCAGCATTTGCTGGAATATCTGCAAAGCCAGCTATACGGTCGCTTAATCGTCGCCCGTTCGCATCGTCGCGTCGCTGGCCAGGTGGATAGTCATAGAAATTTTTGCCTGGCCCATAATCACCCCAATATCCGTTCCCGGGTGGAGGATAGCCAGGGTATGGGTATGTCATTCGACCGTATTCCCCAAAATTATTGTTGTTCATCGGCGCCTGAATCCCATAAGCCTGCGGGGGTGCCTGAGTGCTGTTACCAATAACTGCAGGCGGATGAGCAAATGGTTGAATTCTATGAGGGTCCAGAGCAAAGCTATTGAAGTATGGTATCTGTTCAGGGCATAACAATTCAGTACATCTGTTTCATCAATGCATGGAACGCGGCAATATACATCTTCAAGGGGTTTAACGAGCTCAGGATGCTTGTTCGCAATATGCTTCTCAACAAACGAGGTAGCTTTGAACAATTTTGAACAGTTCCTGCACCGGAATTTGCCTTCATCCTCTTGTTTGATATGAGGCTCAACAAGTTTCGACAGTTCCCTGTTAGATATACTCGTTAAGAAAACGTGTTGAAAACGTGGTTTATAACACAAGGCGTACTCGTCATAACTTTTACCTCCATAGTCTCGAGGGTCAACCCCATTACGGTTGATCAACAGAGCGATCTTTTGATCAAGCCAGTCGAGCCAACGGTCATCTATGTACGTCCATCATAAGAAACACGAGATAACTGGAGTAAACTAACAGAACTCACCACCACGGTCATTCTTACCTTTCAAATCCTTCTTCGGCGACTCCTTCTCTGGCGCAGGCTTCTCCTCATCTTCGACTCCCTCACCCCCATTCGTAACTTTGGCCTCATCTGATATAGCTGACACCTTGGGTAATGGCTTCCTTACGTGTTTAATGCACTTTCGCTGCAACTCTTCAAGATGATCGGTAACAACAGAGCAATAGTAGCATGCATGGTACGCAGCACGCAAGTATGCAAGATACAGGTCCAAAGATACTTCAGTCTAGGGCACCATGAGATCAATGACTTTCAAACGCCAAGCGACCCGTACCTTTTTCGCTTCATAGGCTTCTTCATCACTGAGATCCACCAATCCTTGATCCCTCATATCCGCCATAATTTTCTCAATTCGTCGGTCAACGGCGTCCGACCCACGCTCAGGAGGTTCTTCCTCTTCTTCCTCTCCGTCAACATCGATATCCCCATTCTCAAGATTGCCGCCGTCCATGGGAGCATCTTCCCCCTCGGGTTTGGCCTGTGCGTCGTCTTTGCCAGGTTTGAATTTGCGCAGAGCGGCAGCTTCTTCTTCAAGAAGGCCAGCAAGAGTCCTCGCATTGGCGAGATCCTTTTCCATGCGTTCCGGCCTGCTGGCGACATCGGGGGCAATACGGATCTTGTTGACAAAAGGCTTAGTGGTATGAGATACATGCAACTTGAAGCCCTCAATCTGATAACAAGGCATTGAGAGACGGGCGTAGGACTAAGTAGCCGAAACTCACTTTTCTGTCTTGAAGTTCGGACATTACAAGGGCCATGTCGGCATCATCAGTGAAACGCAACCAGCCTGCACGGTAGTAGTTTCTCTTCTGTAGAGGGTCGCCGAGAGCAAGGTAAACAAAACCGGGAATGCTTTTGCACGACTAAGAGGCAAGAATCAGCCACGGAGAACCAAGACACGTGCATAACTACACACTTCTTCCAATTTGACACGACCAATATCTGGAGGTATGGTTCGAATCATGACCTGATTTCCCTCAGGAGGAACAGCTATCTCTTCTCCCTTATTCGAACGTTTATTTTCACCACTAGACTTTCCATTAGCATCTCCACCGGCGTCATCCTCAACTTCGAACTGATCATCGTCTCCGGAGGGCTTTGTCTCTTCTCCATCAGCAGTAACAGCTTCACCATTTGCATGGTCCTTGTTGCCCGTTGAATCTGACTCTGACTCGTTCAAATCCGGGTCATATTTACCCGACTCGAGATCAAGTAGAAAGGCATTCAGTCTGCCTTTCCAACCTTCCTTTCGCACTCTCTGGCGAAGCTGCTGAAACTCTGGAGCACGGTCGTACTTTTCCCAAAACCATGGAGATTTCTTGTGATGCTCAAACATGGTTTGCAGCTACAGTACCAAACACACATGAGCGTTACATTACATGAGAAACGCAAGCTGTAAAGATTGAACGTTGCAGCTAGACGGACCTGGTTTGCAGAGAAGTCTTTCTTGTACTTTTCCCATCTCGACCTGATGCCGTTACGAGGTTTTGAGCCGTCCCCAGCTTCTTGTTCGGCGGCCTTATCAGCGTTATCTTCTTGCGCGGCCTGTTCTGGGTAGAAATAGCGGAACCATTCAGCGTATTGACGTAGGTTGGCTGGATACTCGAACATGTGAGGGTCTGGGGGTGGTCGACGCGAGGGAAACTGTTGGCCATGGCCACGCCGAGGAGGAGAGTAACCATAGCCTCGAGAGTCTATAAAACTTAAGAAAAAGATGAAACAGAAGAAGTAATTGGACAAACCGAAATCATCATTGTATCGAGGCCTTGGTTCATAGCGGTCTCGTTCAAAAGGACGTTCGTACGGAGAAGGCGAACGCCGTCGTTTTCTGTTGACTAATATACCGTTTCACAAGGGGTAAACAAAGCGAAACTGGGTCACGTACAGTCATCAGGACTTCTACTTCTTCCTCTGCGACTATAATCATACTGTCTATCATATGCCCAGCGATCTTTTTCATAATTGTCCCATTCACGAAGACCAGGCTCCGGAGGATAGTCATACACATTCCGCGGCTGATATGAGCCTCTTGGGGAACGCGAACGGGAACGTCGAGGCGGAGGAGGATAGGACATCTTTCAAGTCTTTAATAAAAGAGAAAAGGAAGAAGAAGAGGAAGAAAAGAGAAGGCTTATCAGAGCCTGAGACGAGCAGAGGTCGAGCATAGTGAAGCACAGACCTATTAGGGATCTCGAGCACACAGTACGTTGTGGTCGGGATGAGAGAGCATATTGGCGACCAAGCAACACGTAATCAAAATTTTAAACTCCGACCCGTCTTCGGCCGGACGGACCAGCAAAGTCCACCGCATACACTCAACTCAAAGTGTAAGTGCAATTCAGTATACTACTCACCAAAGCATCAACGGCTCCCCAGCCTTTCCGAATTCTGCTTTTCCGTCGTACATTAACCATGCGTTCTACTTTTGCGTACAAACTCTTCGTACGTTCGAATTCCTTTCAACTTGCCAGTATCCTGACTTCCCGGCGAAATTGGCTCAGCTACTTACTGAGCATCTCTCCCCTGCGGACCTTACTAAATTGGTATGTATGACGCTAATCCAGCGTGAGACGGATTCCATGCTGAACAGTCACCGTCAACGAAACATGTACCTGGCATAAATTCATCCATTCAACCACGTTTTCATGAACCGCAACTTTATATTCTGAACTTCGCCTTGTTGCGCCGTAAATACTCTCGAGAAGTACGGATGTAATTCACTCTAGTCCCTCGTCGGTGCCGTCCCCCCTCTCAAGGATAAAAAGTAGTCTAACACTCTCAGGGTCCTGGGAGAAACCTAACACATTTTAATGTGGGTGGGTTTCTGCGAGTTTTGTCCTCGTTTCGTTATCCCAGAGTACGAAGATGCTGACCACAACACTTCAAAAGTATACTCAACCGTGGAGGCAGAGGTGTCGGAACATCCTTAGTAGTAGCTTTAAATGACGCGTCTTTTCACTTCCTCATTCCCCAGCTTCCCATGGCACGTCCTGCGCCGAATCTTCACTGCTTGCCATTCCAAATAATCATAGTGATAGCCTGTATTTTTGCTGGCTTCGTAAACGGTTTTGCCACATTCCAATGGCCCAACACGTTGCTGAGCTATGCAGATTTTCAGCTTTACGAGGCCGCTAGATTCAGCTCCTTAGCAGAAGAATGCGCGCCAAGGCAAAGTACCACTGTAGCCGCACAATGGCTTCGTATTGTGAGCTTTCGACCCAATGAATGAATGAGCACGTACGCTAAACCGTTGCAAATCGACGTAGGCTTACCATGACATGTCGACTCACAACAAATTCGACGGCACCGGTGGACTCGATGCTTCCATCCAGTTCGAACTGGAAAGGACTCAGGTATGAGATTGTCATAGCAGCCCTGCTTATATTGCGGCTGACACCTTATCGACTTGGAACAGAATGTCGGGATCGGAATGGCTCAGTCTTTGGCTGACTTTGCCACCCTTCTGGTAACCACTCCGTTTTTTGGAAGTACGTTCACAGAGTTTCCCATGAAACTGGTAGCTAATGCCTCGCGTGGATTCGCTGCTATGTATAGCGGCAGACCTGATCGCTTTAGGCGCAGTGTTCGGCGTAGCATCATGTGGAGGTCCAATAATCCCCTATCGCGCTGGTCGGGTCGATGCTACCAGAGCTGGCCCGCCTACCGTCCCGCTACCACAACAGGATCTTGCATCACATATTGAGTCCTTCCGCCGTCAAGGATTCAGTCAAACTGAGATGATAGCGCTGGTTGCATGCGGGCATACCCTCGGTGGAGTCAGACAAGTAGATTTTCCAACAATAGTAACAAATCCTACCACGATTATGGCCAACTTCGACACCACACCGACTTTTGATAACACAGTGTACGAGAGGTCCATTTCTTGAGCTTTCCTCCTTCTTATGGCAAGACTTTTTGATCAGGGTTTCGCAATATCTCCAAAACACCACCCAAAATGTCCTCGTCGTGGGCCCCAATATAACGACAAGATCGGATTTCCGAATCTTTTCAAGTGATGGCAATGCAACTATGCAAAGGTGCTCTTTCATCCATTGGACAGAATATATTTTTCCTTAATGTATACGACAGTCTACTATCACCCACGACGTTCGACGACACATGCGCAAACCTGATCGAAAGGCTGATCAATACCGTTCCAAACGGCGTAACTCTTTCTGAGCCCATAGCTGAACCGTTCGACTACCTCGTCACCAATCCTTTATTCTCTTATCGGAGTGGTTTGTTCAGTATGACGACCGCTCTCCGAGTAAGTAGGATCCCTTTCCCAATATGATCAGTACAGAGCTTCGCATCGTAGGTTCTCAATCTCAGCAATAATCCACGTCGAACAGTGACCATGTTCTGGCTTGATCGACAAGGTTCTTCCTGTCCACCCGTTGGATGCTCCGTTCGGTCTTCAAGCAACCAAACCAACATTCTAAATAGCTTCGGACACCTTATTTCTAGTGTCACTTCCTCCAACAGGTTTTTCTTCAATGCGACTATCAATGCGACTACGTCTATCTCCAAATTCTGGTTCGAAATTAGCGAAAATGACGGATCTGAACCAGTATTAGTAGACAACAACGGCCCGGGATATGTAATTGAACAAGATGAAGTGTTTGTGGACGTCCAACGAAGCGAAATTGTCACTGTCATTCAACCTCAAAGTTTACCAAGTTTCTTCACGTTCAAAAAGCTCGTATTGGCCGTGAGTACTTCTGCGTAGATAGCTCGGCTGATATGTTTTTTTCATGATCATCTTCTATACGTAGGTCCGTGGAGATCCCACCTCGACCAGTGGGTCCATGAGTGTCTGGGACCCATTATTCAATTCTTCCCTCCCACCGTTCCTCCCTGTAATCACATCGACCAAGCTCGTACCGGACGAGCAGAATCCACCGCAAGGTGGTTTCACATTCCTGACAGCTAATATCAGCCTCACAGCGTCCACTGTGAGCGTTACTGCAACTGTTGGTGGTAACGATCGGGCATCACTTTCGCTGGACAATTTTTTAGTTCCTTCGACTTTACCTCTTGATACAATCACTTGAACCTTCGATCTCATACTAAGCATCCCAGTCGATTAGTTTTGGTAGAAAAAAAATGTACTAATTCTCTTCATGGTCTATATCAGGTTGTCATATTGGTCTTATGACTTGTGGTGAGGCGCCCATCTGAATCTCCGGGCGCTCCTATTTCAGTCTCTTCACGCTCAACTATGTTCACGCAGCCTATGAACAGGTTATCTACATATACAGGAGCTCTCTTGTGGTTTTCAATGACATGGATACCCAAATTTCGGTCTATGCACCTTGCTATCTCACGATTTTCCACCCGCGGTGACTCTGAATCTGAGTTCATTGGAGGCAGCTTAATGCTTTCTTGAACAACTAGCAATGCGTCATAGCCATCACCCTTCGACAGGACTTGCATGCAGTTTATTTTCGGTTATTGCCTAAGGTATAACTCGGCGTCTGTTATTCCGACCTTCATTCGGACGCATCAGTGAGGTGCCAATGAATTTCTACTGCTTGCCCTCAACAAGGTCGAATCACTGTTAACCAACCGCTGCTGTCGTTCGCATTTGGACTGATAGGGCTCTCTACCTCAGATCGACTTCATCAAACTGTATTCGAATTGTTATCGGATGCAATCATACGCGCCGCGCCGCGTCGCACAAAGTGATAGTGGTCGCGATAGGACGTATCCAAATATGTTACGTACTAATTTACGCTTGTGGCTGCTCCTTTGAACCGTTGGAGGTGAGCACTAACGTTGCCTTCATGAAGCGATGTAACACTCCCGATCTCATTCTGAGAATACTGTGTAGTTCGTACATCATTTCATAATCTATATGAGGTCCTCAAATTTAGGCGAGGAATCCACGTTAGGCGTTCAAAATTTGCGAATGGCCCGAAATCTGATAGCACTTTTCCGGGATATCGAAGGGCCAGATGTTTTCCCGCTAGGTCACTCGACATATGCGTAGGATGGTCGGGCCATTATGAAATATAAAAGCTGCCTCGAGTAGAGCTTTCACATCAGCGGTACCCGTAGAGAGCAGGGGTAGTCCTCAAGACCGACCGAAATGGCTTCTTTTTCTACCAACGCAACAGTTCTTCCCGCCCTCGGCAACTCCCAGCAACTCAACTTGCCTGATGTGATTGACTTCCATCTTGAGCATAATCCCGACTTTCCAATTTTCGTTTACAATGAGCCTGGGTCGACAGAGAGAACCGAGATCAGCATGCTCGAATACATTCGAGCCGCTCATCGCGTTGGAAAAGCTGTTCGCGGCTACTCTCAGCCTGGAGATGTCGTTGCAATCGTTGCCAACGTCGACACCTTGCTATACTCCGCTCTGGTTACAGGTATCATCAAGGCTGGTTTAGTGGTACGTCAACCGCATAGTTTATGTTCTGTATCATCATTCAAGTGTTACTGCAGCCTTTCCCCATCTCACCGCGAAACTCCCCAACGGCTCTTCTACATCTCA
Source organism: Collybiopsis luxurians FD-317 M1 (assembly GCA_000827265.1). Classification (NCBI taxonomy): domain Eukaryota; kingdom Fungi; phylum Basidiomycota; class Agaricomycetes; order Agaricales; family Omphalotaceae; genus Collybiopsis; species Collybiopsis luxurians. The sequence continues at coordinate 1,017,059 of KN834758.1, read as the reverse complement.
TCCGAAAAACTTCCACTCATAGATTACTCGCGACACAAGTTACTCTACGAGGTGTGGTCGATGGCCTGAGAGCTGAGATTGAAATGGCCGATCCCTCGTATGCCCTCAGTATTGAAGAAGTGCCTTCACTGCAAGAAATGTTTCCGCGACTGGGAAAAGAGACAGCGAAGGATCCGTTTAGCCCATTGACTCTATCATTCTCACCCAAAGATTCGGACAAAGGGATATACTTGCATTCTTCTGGATCGACTGGTTTTCCCAAACCTATCTTGTTCACCCATCAAATAATCAAGGATAACGCGTCTCTAAGTGAGTTTGGTTCTCGCGCAATCCTCTTTCCGACACGAACTGACTATGGGCGAAATTAGTCTTTGTATCAAAGTTACGCGAACTATGCTCGAATCCTGTGATAGGAAGTTTGGGACTCCCGACGTTCCATATGATGGGCTTCTGTTATCATGTGCTCTCACCTCTGTATGGACCGCTGACAACTGCGATACTCCCACCGATTGTGACCAAACCGAGCGCTGTTCCCATACCTGTAACCCCAGAAACTATCCTGAATGCAGCGAAAGTTATTCAACCCACTTGCATGATGGCTGTGCCCACCTTTCTTCATAGCTGGGCGCAGTCGGATGACGCCATGGAGTTCCTGCGTACTGTTCGTCTCCTGGTTAGTTTTCTATCTCGCTAGTGATTCAAATCTCATCTATTCACTATAGATGTATGGCGGAGGACCTATTTCCCCGTCCGTAGCCGAAACGCTTATCGATCGAGGGATTACAGTCTTTTCTGGATACGGAGGCACTGAATTTGGGGTAGTAACGGATTTGGCGTTGAATAAGGAGAATTGGCAATACCTCCAGTTCGTAGACCGAGTCAATATCCGATGGGTGCCTCAAGGAGACGGTACATTTGAGGCACAGTTCTTGGTATGCTCAGCCGCACTAACGATCTTCGACTGTGTTGATCCATAAACAGACCTGTGAAACTCACCATGTAGCCGTCGAGAACCTTCCCGATGTTCCAGGTTATGCGACTCAGGACCTATTTGAACCTCACCCTACCATTCCAAACCTGTGGAAGATTGTGGGACGAGTAGACGACGTTTTGATTCATTCTTCCGGTGAGAAAACCGTTCCTGGTCCGATGGAGAGTATCATTTCAGCCAGTCCCATGTAAGTGACCTCCTCGCCCCGAAGTCAAACGTTTAGCTCAGCCAAGTTTTCCTCAGGCTCAGTGGAGCAGTCATGTTCGGCAGACAACGAGACCAGCCCGGAATTCTACTCGAGCCTGTGCCAGCATATCAAATCGACGTTCACAACGACGCCGAAGTCTCCAAATTTAGGAACATGATTTGGTGAGTATCTAAACCCCCGCCGAGCAATCCTCAACTACCAACTGAATCCGCTGCAGGGATGCAATCGAAAGCGCGAACAAAATTGCTCCTGCATTTAGTCGAATCTTCAAGGAAATGATCCTGGTTGCGGATCCCAAAAAACCTCTCCCTCGTGTCGGGAAAGGGACGATTGCTAGAAAAGCGGCTCTAGCATTATATGACTCTGAGATCAACAAGATGTGAGCTGATTTCAATTGCTGGACGTATTCGACACGACACTCAAGTAAAACTATTAGATACGAGACGGTTGAATCAAACTCCGGAGGGGACTCTGTAGAACCTCCCAAGAGCTGGGAGGCCGAGCATTTGGAGCCCTGGCTTACTGGTCAAATCTTAGAAATGCTTTCAACGAAAGCTCCAGCCACCACTGCAGACTTGTTTGAGCATGGGCTTGATAGGTATGGCCACTGAATGACTCTAGTATCTTGTTAATCGAGCTACAAATCGTCCACAGTCTCTCTTCAACAATACTTCGTCTGCATATTGTCACCGCGCTTCGGAAATCTGGCTTTCCCGCGCCTGCTGCTGCAATATCCCAAAACATCATCTACAGCCATCCTACTATCGCGCAACTGACGCAAGTCATTGCAGCATTGGTAGCCGATCCTAATGGAACTAAAGGCGCTAGCCTGGAACAAACCCACGAAGAAACGATAGAAGAAATGATTTCAAAGTACTCTGAGGGATTAGATGCACCTCTTCCAAAACCCGTCGAAATCACTCCGCAGAAGCAACACGTACTATTGACTGGTTCCACAGGGAATCTTGGCGCTCAGTTACTAGAGTCCTTGCTTGTCAACGACTCGGTGGTCCGTGTCTACGCTCTCAATCGACCATCGACTAGAGCAAGTATGCTTGAAAGACACGTCGCGCGATTCCAGGACAAGGCTCTGAATTCCTCCCTCCTCTCCTCCCCGAAGCTGGTGTTTTTAGCCGGCGAAGTCTCCCATGACAATCTTGGGCTGTCCGAAGACACGCTGAAAGAGGTAAGATGATTTCCTGGCCTAGTCCGCATTCTCTGATCATGGATTGCCAGCTTCACCAAAACTTGACTATGGTCATCCATAACGCTTGGAAACTCGATTTCAATCTTTCCCTGGCATCCTTCGAGTCCCATGTGAAGGGCTCACGAGCTCTGATTGACCTTGCTCGCTCAAGTCGCCATTCATCATCTATCCGGTTCTTGTTTACCTCTTCAATTGGCTCAACCCAGTCGTGGAATGCTCAGAAACAAGGACCTTATCCTGAACACGTTGTGATGGATACCCAATATGCGGTAGGGGGAGGTTATGGCGAGAGCAAATATGTCGCTGAACGAGTATGTCTGCACTGTTTTGGTTTAACGCTCCGGCTTTCAACTCGTCATTTTGCAGATCCTGGCGAAGAGTGGGCTACAAGTGACTTCATTCCGGATCGGTCAAGTTACTGGCGGTGCACCTAATGGCGCTTGGGCAACGAGCGATTGGGTCCCAATCATAGTGAAATCGAGCTTGAGTCTCAATGTGCTTCCAGATACTTTTGGCGTAAGTCTTGCACAATCGAGTATATGTACCAAATACTAGGGAATGAGATACTAAATGTTCACTCGAAATAGGTCGTCTCCTGGATCCCGATGGACGCCGTCTGCAATACTCTGCTCGATGTCGGATTCAGTCCAGAGCCGACACCGATGGCTGTGAACGTTGTACATCCAAACCCAGTACCTTGGACTTTTGTGATGGAAACCATTCGAGAGACTCTCATCGAAGAGAAGAGTCTACCCGCTGAGGCACTTCCTCTTGTACCTTACAGTGACTGGCTGGCCGCTGTCGAACAGCGCGCTAGAGATCCCGCGGCAGATACGCAGAACATTGTGAGTGATTTTTAACAAGCTTTCAAAGACACCTCTTGACCCGGCTTCCCTTTTTTAGCCTGCAATCAAGCTGGTCGACTTTTACCGGCAGCAAGCGAAGGTAGACAAGACACTCAGAGAGTCAAATCAACGAGGGACGGAAAGCGCTGGGCTGACTCCATTAAGCACTGAGAACGTCAAGAGGCTGAGCGAAAGTATGAGGACTCTTAAGCCCTTGGACAGTGATCTGATTAAAAGATGGGTTCGATATTGGATACAGGCTGGCTTTTAAGAGGATTGTAGAATTAGGTTGAGTTTAATGGAGCATCGATTTCCGCTCGTTCAAATCCAGCATTTCCGGTTAGCTTGATCCCAGTCTGCGTTGCGGACGAGAGATGCCGTGACAGAAGTGTCGCAGGAGTGACGTGATCCGGTGTAGAAAGAGATGCCTGGTTGGTAGCAGAGGAGGCCTTGAGATCCATGCGAATATGTAGTGCGTCAAGTAATCCTATATTAATGGCCAGAAAGAAACAGGGAAACGAAAGACAAAATAAGCCATGCTGCTCTTATAGTAACTTGACATAGGTAGCAGGAAATAGCCCCTTCTTTCCATCCACCTCCCCTGTCCACCTGTAAGACAAAGCCAGAGATCAACACACCCAATACATCGAAAGGAAAGCAATTGAAGCAGAGCAACACACCAATCGTCCGACGTCCGTTCCGTAACCAACACTCTCTGATTCGTGCGGATTTGTAGATCTGCTGGATCCTGTAAAGGCCAGCGCAATGAGACTCTTCCTCAACCCCTCTCGATTCATCCAAGCGGTCGCTGAGCACGCACCTGCGAATCATAATCATACAACGCTTCGGCCCATTCACCCTGCACTTCCTCGTCCTCAGACTCCCCTTCAGGTTCTGGATCCGATGATCCACCTCTATGCGGCGGGGGAGGCGCAAAGTTGCTCTTCTTGGATGCAAAAGCCGATGGTGCGATGGGCGTATTACGGACCTTAGGCTGTTTTCTTGATAATCCCGAAGCGAGCATAGCTCCTTTGGAGGATGTATCTACGTCGCCTATTCGCTGATTTATCACAAAGCAAGTTATGTATGTAAGTCATCTCATTAGTGTAGTCAGGATCACAAGAGCGCGCACCTGCTTCGTGACCAGTCCAGCGGGAGGTTCGAGATTTCGCGAAGGAGCCCGTCGTACAGGCGGCGGAGCATTGTTGTTAGCACTGCTACTGTTGAACGCTGAAGCTGCAGCGGCTACACGTCCAGCGACGTGTCCGACTCCCACATCTTCACTGCCGCCAGCGCCCTGCAATTTGGCAGCAAGTTCTGGGCGAGATTGAAAGTATCTGATAAGCAGAACTCGAATGAGCTGGGATCGCGGAGAGCTACGATCTGTAGATGTACTCGTCTAGTAAAGAGAAGAAAGCATCTTTTTCGTGATATGAGAGATTAGAAAAGACCATCGCGGTTCAGGCAAAGAGCTGAATTGGCTCGTGATCTCGTTCTAGGAGGCTGTATCCAGGTACTAGCCATTCAATATCCACTATTCAGTGGACGATCTACGCATCACAAAAATGCAACATCTTCACTTATGATTCAACAACATCGACGCCAGCAGGGTTCGAACCTGCGCCCTCAAAGAGGAACAGATATTGAAATCCAAATTCAAATCTGTCGCCGTAACCACTTGGCTATAGCGCCTCTAAGGTACACAGCACAGCCTTAGTCCGTGATTGGACGACGCCCTCAAAGTTCCTCTGAATGACAAGAAACACTTCATATTCTCAAACGACGCATATGTGGACAGAAAGACAAGCATATAGGTAAGTAAATCAACTATCTAAACATCTAAACTCTTAAGTACTGAAGCCCTAACGGCCACTATTAAGAGGAAAGAAAAACCGTGAACGACATCCATGTAGAGAACGAACGACCGCGGTCGTTCGAGTGGACGGAATGGAATGACGGTCAACAAGTAACTCTAAGAAGAGCCAATACAAAGAGAGAGAGACGGAAAGAAGGTTAAAAAAAGTAGTTGGATACTACACCGCAGACTATCAACGTTGAAGATCTAGTATACGGATTCAAAAGGATTGGTAGTTGGATACGACTAGTGATAGTACAGGGGAGGAAAGAGAAAAGGGAACGAAACGAAGATACGATTGGAATAAAGATAATGGACAAGAAGAGAAATCAAAGAAAACGAGGATACCGATTTTACGTGGTTTTTGTGTTTTTCAGATCGACAAGTCCGATGGTATGAACATCCCAGCATAACCCGCGAAACAGAGCAGAGGAGAAAACTTTTTTCTTCTAAGCCTGCGTCTATGTCGGCGGCAACATGATGTTATGCGCCCTGAGGGCCGCTTCGAGAGCCTCAGCTCTCACCTTCAGCGTCTCATTCTCCGTTTCCAAATCCTTGACACGAGTCTCCAAGAGCTGCTGGTGCTCCAGCTTCCTCTTGCGACTCTTTCGCGCGGCCAAGGTATTCTGTCGGCGCTTCCACTCGATGATCTCCTTGTCGCTCGCGTTCAACGGCGGCTGCTCTTCGCTCTCGACACTATCGCTGCGCCCGGTAACGCTAGATCCAGCTGCTTCAGCTTGCGCTTCCTCATCACCAAACGCCTGCACCCTAGAGCGCTTGCGCTTCTGCGACTTGAGGAATGCAGCAGGAAGCTCCTTCCGAGAAGTCGCAGAGGGAGTAGCGTACTTGCGAGACTGGATAGGAGCGTCGACAGGAACAAGCGACTCCGGAGTGATGTTCTTCCGGGTGCCTGTCGCTGTTGACTTCCGCCCCCTTCCCGCAGTCTTCTTTGTCGGCGGCGGTGCAGGAGTAGGAACGGTGGGCATAGCAGTAGCCGGTTCTGGCGGTGCAGGCAATGCAGCGGCGCTAACGGCAGGAGAGGATTGTAGGGAAGAAGGACTGACTGCTTCGAAAGCAGGCAAAAGAGGAAGTGCCGTAGACTCAGACTGCGACTTGGAAAGCTGGTATGCCTGAGCAACCTCCGGAGATTCGAGGAGTTGATACATTGAGATGGGGCTGTCATTGAATAACGGCATTCCACCATATTCAGTGGCATACATCCCGAAGTCATCGGACAAATCGTTCATGACGGGGGTGTCAAGGCTTTGGGTAAGAGGAGAGTCATCGATGGGCGACATGTTAAAGTCGTCGCATGGAGATAGAGAAGGAGAGACGAGGAAATCATCGAAGCGGACGGATTTTTGGAATTCAGGAGAGGCTGAAAATGTTTTTTTAGAAATTTGAATTTTTATGGGGAGGGAGTGAATGTTTACCCAAGAGTGTTTCGACGACATCAGAGAGATCGTACGAAGTAGCTTGACCCGCCGACTGGGCAGCTGGGTTGTCGGACATTGTCGATGTGTCTTTCGGGTTGGCAGACTTTTGTTGTTGTTGAGTTTGTACGGTGGGCATTGTTAAATATAGACAGCGATGGGGCGATAAATACTCGATAAGCGATACAAGCAGAAGACGAAGGCTGATAATTGATTTTTTTCAGAGTCGGGGTGGGTTGGACGAAGGCCATGGTGGGCAACTAGGTCAGAATGAAATCTGACGACGATGAGTTTACGAAGACATGTTGACAAAAGTGAGAACGCTTGAAAGAATTCTTTCAAGTATAGCGCTGGTCCATTATAATAATAGACGTGGATTGCGTTGAGGACGCAGGGAATTTACAACTGGGCGAACATTTTCTCTCTGTGATGATGGTGGTTGGGAGTAAAGAAGGGTTTGGGGAGTTGAGGGGCGGTGTTGACTGACAAGTAAAATTTCCACTAAAAGGTTGATCCGAAACTACCGAATTGAATCGATAAAACCGACAGAATTCCGACCCAATTCCGAAATTACACAGCAAACGCAATGTTCTCCATTGGAGCTGCCGACAGCCATGGAACTTTGAGCGAATATCGTGCGTACGATATATAGTGTCTAGAGAATCATTCCTAATGGTACAGGAGTAACTGGCTTTAGTTTAGTGCCTCTTCAATCTGCTTCCTCCACCGATACTGTAGGTCAATAGCCTCTCTAAAGATTTTATACTTTGCCTCAATTAGCTTTTTCTCCCTGGCAGATGCTGCTGGTTTGACGATGGTCCCTGGAGGAGTCATTTCGACCTTCGGAAGGAAACAATTATGAGAAACGCCGAGATTAAATAGATTTCATTTATGACTCGACTCACCATTATATCCCACAAAAGTTCACCCTGCTGATCCTCATTCATAGTCTCAACACCTTTCTTTGCCGCCTCTGCCGCGAATCTACCCAACATCGCGGCCCCCAGAGGAACTGCACCACCTTCGTCAAAAGGTAAAACCACAGGCATTCCACATGTATCAGCGAAAAGTTGCATCATCGGGACGTTTTTTGCCTGACTACCGCTCATATAAATCGAGGTAATACTATGGCCTTTGTCGTTCATTTCATCAATAATGTGGCGCGTTTGGAGAGCAATTGCTTCCAGAGTTAGGTTGTATTTTCGTGCGAGATCATTTAGTCCATCGTCCTGTAGCGACAGATTAACAGCGGAGGCAATAGGGAGGAATAAAAAGACTAACAAGGGTAAGTCCGACGAAAGATCCTCTCATTTTGGGATCGGCGAGAGGTGATCTGTTACCTGTTCGCTATGATGAGCATAGATCTATTATACTCTACTTGAAAGCTTACCGTGAAGATCGGGATAGAAATGCATATCTTTGGTTAATTCTGTCAAACTCTCGACACCGCTCTCCTTCTTCATCTTTTGTAAAAGCTCTTGTAGAACTGTACAAAGAAGCCTCAAATTGACAAACATATAATCTCCGGAAAACGGTAATTACCATTGAAAATGTTGGATTGTTGGTCTTCAGCCAGCTTCTGAAGTCGAGGGTACGCTGGATGAGTCTTGATCATAAAATCGATGAGCTATCAGGCAGATCAATAATCGCCGGTAAAGACATGATAATATCCTTGCCTGCCCGGTGGACGATTGGCCTCCTTCGTTCATCCACCATCCTTGGAAGACCGGGTCCTTTCACTCTCGTTAGAAAAGCACTCAAACCAAAAGAAGCTCGAACCTTGTACGGGCCCCAAACGCCGTTCACAGACACGCCCTCTCGGCTCTGGCCGTAGAATTTAGAAAAACAAGTGATCGAGAATATGAGAATATGACAAGCAAGCATACCTGCACAATATGACACGTACTTGTACCAGCACAAGTAGCAAGACGGTGTCGGGATTCATCTATGGAAGGAACGGCTTCCTGCAGCTTTCCATCCTCCTTGTACCGTCCTGCGACAGTCCCCAACCATCCGGCATACCTAAAGCCACGTTTGTAAAGGCACAGAATTGAGTTGCTGAGACTTACGCGTCAATTACAGCACTCCCAACAGGCGTACCCTCGACAAGCCCGAATTCCTCTGCAGCCTTTTTAGCCAGTCCCTTCCCAACTGGCTTTCCAGCGGTCAGTACTTCTCTATGAGCTGCACCGAGCTGCTTGTAATTGCCATCAACCAGTTCCCCGAGACCAATTTGCTTGAAAAAATCGGGTTGCCAGCCTTTTTTAGGGACAAAGGAACATTTGCACGTAACGGAACAGCAAGAACGAGTACTGTCTTCTGTAGCGCGGTATGTGAGGAAATCTGGAAGATCAAAGAATTGGCAGCGAGAGAAGAGGGCGGGATCCATGTTATTTTTGAGCCAAAGGGTTTTGGGGATCTCCATCTCAAGCTGAGATCACGATCAGTACGCGAGAAATCAAGTACGCCTCTCTGGTAGACTTACACTCATCGTTCCACCAACATAATCCAACACAATCGATCCCGTGCTATTAATCAACTCCGCCTCCTTCTCTGCACGATGATCAGCCCACAAGATGATATTCCGATCTCCATTCTGCCCCAAATCCTTTCCTTTAGTAACTACAACCGGATCCCCATTGAAATCCGATACAGCCAACGAACAAGTCGCATCGAACGAAAGCCCCTTGATCTGTTCAGGGCTTATTTTTGATTCTGCCAAACATTTCTTGATACAGATAGAAATCGAGTTCCAGATGTCGTTCGTAGACTGCTCGAAAATACGGTGATCGTCGTGATCACGCCAAGTTTTGGTGTCTTTGGTATGAGAAGAGAGGGTTTTGCCGTGGTCGTCAACTAGGACGGCTCTAGCTGAACCCGTACCGACGTCTACGCCAATGTAGTAGCTCATGATGGTTGAAAAAAAGGTGGAGTTCGCTATCGATAAAGTTCGCAGGATTAAATGAAGTCATAACTTGCTTTCCGAAGATAAGCGCCCAACGGTTACGCGCATACATTCAACGTCCGTAGCGTCACGGTACAGTGTACAGCTGGATTATTTGAATATCTATCTACGAATAATAAGATTGCTCGGAAATACCTTCATAAAACCTCTGCGTATTTTGTTAGTAGTGCATCCTTCTTCAATAACTCATCCGCCTCCTTCTCCACCGTCGTAGCCACTTGTATCCTACCCCCAGATTTGACAATCAAAAACATTCCAGCAGGATAAGGGTTCTTGATTCCTAGCCCGGTCCCCAATCTCTGAACATCCTCTCCAAATCCAAAATCAACTTTGGTCAAATCGTATTTAGACCAGTTCGTCGACCTACAGTCCCCTTCGAGAGCGATTTTGTCCTGCGCATGAGCTTCAAGGAACGCAATTCTAGCTACTATCGCCTCGGGAGTCGTCTGGTCAATAATGGTTTGTCGTATATTCAAAGCCACTCGAGAGGTAGCCTCGATTGTAGACTCCAATAAGTCTGATCGTTCAGAATAAACCGCCAACGATAGGTTGAAGTTACCAAAATAAGGTGAGGGACCCCAGCTGCCAGTACCGCTCGGCGCAGAGGAACCCAAACCGACAAGCTCTCTCCCATCAGCAGCTACACCCAGAGATTCTAGCTCTGAATCGTTGGATGTTAGCAGAGGAACTCTAGTGGAAATGGCATGTCGTGCACGCGTCATGGCACCCCAAACTAGCGCTGTAAAAGCATCTGCGCTAGAGATCCATTTCGATTTTCCTGGTAAATCGTTATTACTGATCACCGCCATACAGTCGGTTTTCAGTTTGGATAAATTTTCTTCGCTGATGAACCATCTTAAGCCGTCTCCGGGTCGAATAGCGGGCATCGGTGGAGGGCCAGCGGAGGGAGGTAGGATTATTATACCTGGCATTGAGGGCGGGATTGTGGACGATGCTGCCACGTTGAGATTGCGAGACCACGTCTCTGGGATAGTGAGGTCCTCTCCTCGGGACAGTTGAGCCCAGGCGTGAATGAAATCCATGTAAGAGGTGAGATCTGCTACTCGGTGGTACATAGAGACGATCATGACTATCGTTCCGCAGGAGAACTAGAATAAGTTTCAATATTAGTCGCACCATCACGGTACTCAACTCCGTAGACAAGAATAGAAACTTACCAGGGTCAGTTTTGCGAAAAACAGCGGCTTCGAATAATCCACAGGAATGAGGGAAGTCCCACTCAAACGATCCAGCTGATGTTCCTCCTCCGCATACGGCCGGTCCTGCACCTCCGTCATGAAAGCTGCTCCACGACCATCGCAGACAATGGTCAGTTCCGAATCAGATACATGAATACTCCCTGCAACCAGCGGATAGAGCTCTAAAGCCTCCGCGAGTGAGCCTTTCAGTTTCTCGACGATAAACTCGAATTTTTCACTCGAGTTGACTTTGCTGATCGTATCGGAGTCCCCATTCTGAATGCAATGGTGAACGGTCTCCGCAGGCTCATGATGGGCGCCGTTACTTGTTCCTGATGAATTTGCTGCTGGTGATGTTATCTTGAACACCATCGGCAGGGGTACATTTATCCCGGGCATAAGAAGATCCAGCGCATGGAGACGGATGGGGCCTTGCGGGGGAATAATTTCTCGTTTTGTGGCTGGTTTGATCAGAGTTTCTGTCTGCGAGCGGACGAAAGCTTTGGCCTTGCTTGAGTCCGTATCATTGGCAAGAAGCTTAGAAAAGAAAGAAACTTGGTCGGAGGACATTAGGTATAGCTTTTGGGAGGAGGTACTATTATTGTGTTCCAACCAATGCAGAGCAGTATTTAAGTCCCTTCCGCCATGGTTTTATCCGAGTTTCATCAAGCATATCTAGCGCCAAGGGACGCATGTTGAATGATAGATAGATAGAATCATCATGATAGATGTACACTTGATACGCGACTGCGGCATAAGGAGTAACAGTAAGCCTGATTATGTCTTTGAAAATGGCCTGGTCAAGGGTGAACAGAAGGTGAGTAATGTCATTCAAGAAAAGCAACTTGAATCTCACAGCGATTCGTAAACACTTCAGGGAAGCAGGGAACGGAGCAGTCAGAAGGTATACATGCCATTCATTCTCGGCACATGCAACTCATCATACAGGTCAGCAAAGTCCCTGTAAGAAATCATCCACCTTACGCCGTACGGAGAGTTACGGCTAAACATCTGAGGCAGAGTGGGAAGGCACGAATAGAGTACAGCGTGCGTCGTTGATACTCAGAAGTCTAGGCGTCAGCAAACTTTACAAAGGTTTTATTAGTTTGATCAAGGTATCATCTTCACGTTCACCAGATCAAATTGAGTTTGCAGTTTGGCATGGTATGGAATTTTAGCGTGCGTGGAATACATATGCCTAGTACATGTAAATGACAGCGAAAAATAGAAAAACGACTCGTCTAATCTGATGCTGCTGTTGCACGAGCTACAAACGAAAATCAGTGGATGACCAAAATGCTGTTACATGAGAACGCACTGTAGACGAGCTGTGCGCTGTGATGCACAATCCGCTTGATCTGACCCTCCTTCTCCAAGTGTTTGATGGCAAGCCGAGCAAGACTGCCGTTGATTTTCAGACGTTCGATGAGGGAGGATTGAGAGATCATACGGAAGGTTGGGACTTCCTTCACGATACGCTCATAAAGATTCTTGTCAAGGGCAACAGCGTGCTGAGCCTTGTCCTTGACCTTTCCCTTGGACCACTTCTTCTTCTTGGCTGCTTTTCCTCCGCCGGAGGTGGGCGCTGCTTTAGCCTTGGCCTGCAGACAAAAAGAGAATCAGCTATAAGTTCTGAAACCTCATCCAGCTTCAAAAAGTTGAATCCAGCGAATTTCCATCGATCTTGAGGGAATACCCAGCAATAAATTGGATAGTACGAGTCTCCAGATAACTCTAGGCAGCCAGACAGCAAAAAGTACCCACCATTAGGGGACGCGAAGGTTGTTTTGAGAGGACGACTACAGAAGCAAAAGTTGCCAAAGGGCGCTTCGGATGCTTGTGAATCAAACAATGCCAAACAAACTGTCACAGCCTCGTCAGGACACGTCGACGCGTTGAAGTCCTTTCATTCAATTCCCAGCTCCCGGTCGTGGCTGGCAACGATGCTCTGGCTCGTCCTTTTACCCCTTCCTTTGCAAGCTTTGGCCGCTGTCGACAAGACACTTGGCGTATCGCCCGACCTGGTATCGAAATATGTCCCTTCCAAATCAAATACGTGGACTTGCTTGGATGGGTCCAAGGAAATCCCTTGGGACTTTGTGAATGACGATTCTTGTGACTGTGCAGATGGAAGTGACGAGCCGGGTGGGTTATTGCCCGCTTTTGCAATGATCTACAGTTTGTTGAGGACATTTGTAAAGGAACTGGCGCTTGTCCGAACCAGTCATTTTACTGCCAGAATGTAGGACACATTGGCTCTTTTATTCCTAGCTCAAGAGTAAGAGATGGTCTTTGCGGTAGGTCTAGTCCTCAATTTGACTCAAGATATGATACGATTGCCAGCCAGAGCCCAATTGTTGCGACGGGTCAGACGAACGTCCTGGAGTCTGTCCGAACAATTGCAAGGAGATAGGTGAAGTTCACAAAAAGAAGGTTGAAGAGGAAAACAAAATTCGAAAGACGGTGAGCTGTCCACATTGACCCACTAGAGGTCTATATGCTGAGATCGTTGTCCAGGGATCCAAAATTCGCTCTACATATATTGCTTTTGCCCACAAGGAGAAGAAAAGGTTAGAAGGCGTCATTGAAGCTTCAGCAGCAGAGATTGCTACGCAAGAAAAGGAAGTTGCGCGTCTTAGAGGTTCGCATATCGTTCTCAACTCGTCCTTTCTCTGATCTGTCTTTAGATATCGCTGAACGGGCCGAATCATTGTCTGCTGCTGCTCTCGAAGTTAAACAACAATCGCGTAAGTTGATTCTGATTTCTTGCACGACTGTCTGAACTCAGTGCCCTGCAGCACTTTACACCTCTCTCATCACACACTCAAATGCCTTGCGGTCTTTGCAACGTGAACATAAGAAACATCTCGAACGCGAAAAGCAATTGAGCAACATTCTCGATGCCCTCCGTACCGGTTACAACCCCAATTACCAAGACATGGCTGTTCTGGAAGCTGTCCGTGGGTGGGAAGAACTTGCTGGTCTTCCTCACATCAACGACGTTGGGAAGGAGACAGTTTCTGATGAAGAAGCTGGCGTCGACGAAGACTCTGGGAAAGAGGTCACGTCGGAGGCGGAAGAGGAGGATGATGGCATGTGGTCTGCCGAGGACCTTGAGAAGGATTTGGATGGTCTCTTGAATACGGATTATGTTTCCCTTCTCTTGGAACATGATGAGTACGTCCAATCTCCCGAAGGCTCTGTCTGTAAGTTGCCAGTTTGTCTACTCCTTCCAATTTGGTTTTCAGATCTGACATTTTCAAGCAGTGTTTGATATCGCTTCCTACCTTCCCGATTCCATTGTACCTCAGTATGAAGAGTTTAAAGAAACCCTTGTTTCTTGGCTCGTTACTTTGGGCATTATTAGAGGCGAAACGGCTAGCTCTACCGGTTTGTTTCAAGCATGAACGACTCTCCTTTCATTTCCTCATACACGTTGCCTCCCCACAGATACCTCTCGCTCACGTCAAGCTCTTACGGACGCTGAAAATCACCTAAACAAACTTAAAAAGGAGAAAGAGAACGCAGAGAACGACCTGAAGGAAATCTTCAACATACATGGATATGGTTATGAAGGTGAATGGAAGAAGCTTGACAATACCTGCCTCAAGAAAGAAATTGGAGAGTGAGTTTATCCGTTCAGAATTCTTTCAAGCACCCTGTTGACACGTTTTCATTTCTTGTTGCAGTTATACGTATGAACTTTGCCTCTTTGGTGAAGCCAAGCAAATTCCCAACAAGGGAGGATCAACGTTTAGCCTTGGGTCAGTCTGGCTGTGGCTGTCTCGCTTTATTCCTTTCTTTTTCTCAATCCGGGTTTCTTCATACTGAATTTGAACGTTCATTTTGTAGGAAATTCGCGTCATGGAACCCTTCACCCGACGTCAAACCTGGCGAAGAAGAGTATTATAAGAAACAGATCTACAATCGCGGTACACGATGCTGGAATGGACCGGAGCGAAACGTCGTGGTGGGTATTTTTATTTATTTTTATGTTCTTGTTTCACCCCCTTCCATCCCTTTCCCTTGAATACCGACTTCATTCTTCTTTGTTCCATTGGCCCTCTTCGGCCTTTCTATCTTCCTTGACTGACCCCTCGATTCTATTCGTTGCAACATAGTTATTGCTCACCTGCGGGACTGAAAATGACCTTACGTCTGTCGTTGAACTCGAGAAATGTGAATATCAGTTCTCAGGGACGACGCCCGCCTTATGTAAACCCTTGGAGCGTAATGGCAATGGAAACGGAAAGGAGACCAAGGATGAATTATGAGGAGGAGGAGGCGGAGCGAAGGATATTCTTAAATTGGGAAGACCACTCTGTATGTTCGGCATTGGTCGTTTAACTTATAACTTTCTTTTGAATCACTCGAGCTTACCGTCGACAACACAGGACCTGTACAAGTATCTTATAGAATTATTAAGGCGTAATTCTTATTCTGTCTCTGTCTTGATGCGTGTGCCATGCAACCTAAGCTAAGAGCGCAACACGGAACCAGCAATGCTAAATGCCGACGCCAGCGGTAGAATTCTAACGTGAGTTAGGTTTCCCTCGACAGCCCAGAAAGTACTTAGCCGTTGGGGTTCTTTCGATCTCGCTCATACAATTTTGTAAATCGCTTATTGAGTCTTACGTGTTTCGAACATTCTATACTACAGCATCCTCTTTCAAAGTGCGGGGAGGGTCGAGAGTACATATGCACTTACACTCGTAAATTCTTGCAGGATTATCTCCAGCCTTATTTTGTATTGGCCACAACTTTCAACGCTCGACTCCGAACGGTTTTAGGTTTCATTCATATCGTTTTCCTACGCTGTAACGCCCACTCAAATGAAATTCTAGGGGTCAAGATTGTATTCACGATTCCGCTGATGCAGTAACTGTATCTGTGTTTCTCTCCGAACTCCTGTCTCTGGGCTATCAAAGAATCCTCTTTTTGGTTGCGATAGTCGCATTATCGGGCGAAGATATGTGACTCCCACTGTCCAACTTTAACCTGGATGTCTGGTCTGCTTCGACCACTGGTCTTTAAAACATGTGGGGCCGCAAATCAGACAGGAGAGTCTTGTCGCCCGTAGCGCGTTCGTCATGATTGACCCGCTTTGTAGACGAGCCGGGAAAGGTGTTGTTCGGAGGTAATGACATTTCCCAAGGAATAAACAAGTCGTTTTTGCGTCCCCAACGGTATTATTTGAATCGAGGACACCTGTCGGGCACGTCTCGACCATCGTTATGCCATCTGAAAGACGTTTTGGGACGAGTGAATCGAATTCGACGAAATAAAAAGAAATACTTGCCTCTTAATAAAACAAAACTACTTATTCCTTTCTACCTGAGTCTTTAGGCGAACTCGGGATACTTCAGTGGTACTGAGGAAAAGCCCTCGAAGCGAAATGAACACATTTAGCTTAGCTGCTTCTCGACTACCTTCTCATACATTTTGCTTATGCTTGCGATCAGAAGAGATAAAATCACCATATGACATTGTGTTCACAGCGAATAGTAGGGATCAGAAATTATGAATAATCAAGAAAGTTATATCAAGCGATCCAGACAGTCGGAGAAAAACTAAGCCTTGGCGTTCCCTTCGTTCGTAATCTAGACCAGAATTTACATAGTTGCTTTGACTGGTACAAGGAGTATGTCGTTGTCCTCTGTAAGTTCCAAGTTTCGAAGCACAGTTAGAAAAGCTGCTCCCTTCCTACCAAACCAGGAATTGTCTTTTGACTCGATATTTGATTCCAGCTCACGGTACGACGCGACCAACATTGGACCAAAGACTTGGATGCACTTGGCCAGACCGGAAAGACTGGGTGAAAGCCAACCTAGCCAACCCTTGCTTTCTGGGTTTTGAAGAAAGGGCAGGCGATTTGATATATCCATCCGACCATCAAACAGCATCTCTATCAGTGCTTGGCTCGCAATATTGTCCGAACATGGAGCGGAACCGCCATCGTAGAATAAGATTATCCAGACGAGGACCCACCATGCAGACTCAAGGTCATGAAGAGGGTTGTACACAAATGGTACATTGGCTGTGGTCGCGCTGATCGCCGATGTGTGTGGTTTACTGATACTGGCTGTGGTTCCACTGGTCGCAGATGCTTGTGGGTCAGGTGAGGTTGCAGTAATACTGACCGAAAGCCCATGGCGGCGTTTTCGGGGGGGTTCAACAGAGTCGTCAATCTGATGATCTGGTATACTTGTGAACAGATGGTCGTGAACGATGGCTTCACACGCCATAAAACAAGGTGTTCCCTGAAAATCATTGAGCAAAAAGAAAGTGTGAAAGGAGAAAAGGGACAGACTGTACGTATTGCATGACCTTTCCTTTTGTCGCCACCGCGTCGAGCGTATTCCAGATCCCCAAGCATGCCCGCATTACGATTGGAATTATAATACACATTCGCAATGCTGATGTCGCGATGCACCCAGCCAGCGCGGTGGAGGGCGCTCAAAGCTATCACTTGATTAGTCTATTGTCAAATTCAATACATGGAGAAGAATACCAAAGATAATTTCTTCCATAGCTTGAACAATATTCGTGAGTGAACGTTCATTGTAGAGAGTTGTTGCAAGCTCTTTGAAAACAATGCGGTAATGAATTCTTTTGGTGCTCAGATTCTTGGAGAGCAGAATCCGCCGAGGCAACTTGACATCTTTGTCACCGGGCCAGCTGAACCCAATGGGCAAAGACTCGGGAGGGGGGGGTTCATCAACTTGGATGGGAATAAACTCGGGGTTTTCGACTTCATATCCACGAAGAATATAATCCGTAGTGTGGTCCTCCTTGCCGGCGATCATGACTCGCGAATGAGCGATTGGTGTGAAAAGGGCATTTTTCACCGCCGCTAGAAATTTGACAGGCGGCTTGTTTGCATTCTTCTTCTTCGCATCTTCCTCATTTTGCAGTTTCTCAACGTCGTCGATAATCCTCTCGTACACAATATGCTCCTCATCACGGTCCGGCTCCAGCCACATATCTTTAAGCACATGGTCTCCACCTGAAGAGCTCTTCACAGCCCATACCCTGACCGCGCGCCCAAGAGGATTTTCAGCTGAATGGTTGGAGAGGGTTCGGGTGGTCTTGAAAACTTCCTTCCCAACGAGGATGTAATAGGACCGAGTCTGCTCATTATCGACGCCAGCGCATACAATAGAGGGGTCCCATCCCATTTCTGTGGGCGATGAAAAACCGAAAGATAAGAAAAGGCGTACGAGAAAGTCAATATTCTGCAGTTGGGAAATGTTAACAGGATTCAAGCTATTCACAAATCCCGAGCATACCTTGTTGAAGTTGAACGAGTGGCTTCTCAACAAATCGCCACGACTGAGCAACCAGATGCTGAGTTCGGTATTCTCAATTGTAATGCCGAACGTGAACCGTCTGGTTGGATCCAGACAGACCATCTTTGACATGTCCCAAATTATCTTGGAAACATTCTGTTGCATTCCATTGGTTTTTATGATGAAAAATAGTTTGTTATTAGTACTCACATCTGCAGTGGTTCTCGCATTCTTTTGTTTTTTGAATTGGCCTGGGATAGTGGTGTTGTAGGCAGTCGCATTGCCACTGTCCTCATCTGCTGGCAGATCCAAAGGGTTTAGCCATCCATCGCTTCCTGCAGCTTGAGCCATTTCGGTTCGTAGAGATGCCAGGGCTTGACGTTCCATCCGCATGTAAGAATCGGGCTGTGACTGACTCCCCCGTTCCGATGCTAGCGTTAAGGAACCTTCGACTTGGAGACAGAAAGTTTGTTCAAGAGTACCGTTGAGAATTTTCGCCGCTCCTACGACTTTTTCGAATATAGTCGCCAGCGGCGCATACACTCTTCTTTCGTTCTGGGTGGAATTGCAAGGGTCTGTGAGGAAAGCACTCCAGCGCTGCTTTTTAGTGTTGTAGACACCACCTTGTTTCAGTCGGGAGACGATGGGATCAACGAGGTCCGACAACGATTCGGAGAGAGGTAAGATTTTGAGGATAAAGTCGTCGGCGGGAACTCGCATGATGTTGGCGCCAATGCTTGCATTCGTGGCACTACGGTTACTACCAACGTTGGGACCTAGAGTTGGCAGATACAGAATGGATAGGGGTAGCATCGGCCCGCGGCGGGTGAGCCATAATACTATTACGTTTTAATTGAACTGTTTGACTCTGGAATATGGGCGAGATGAAAAGATAGATGAACCAAGGTAAAGAACGAGACGCTCTACTAATTATGTACGATCTACTCCTTTCGAAAAATTATGGCGGACCACCAGAATTCAAGCAAAAAGTCGCCAAACAAAATTTGAAAGACGGTGAGCTGCCTACGTCTTCATGCTGAGGTCGTTGTCTAGGGATCCAAAATTCGCTCCATCTATATTACTTTCGCCCACAAGGGGAAGAAACGGTTAGAAGGCGTCAGTGAAGTTTCAGCGGCAGACATTGCAACGCAAGGAAAGGAAGTCACGCGTCTTAAAGCTCAAAGGTTCACATATCGTTCCTTACTTGTCCTTTCTCTGATCTGTCTTCAGATATCACTGAATGGGCCGAATCACTGTCTGCTGCTGCTCTCCAAGTTAAACAACAATCGCGTAAGTTAATTCTGATTTCTTCCACGACTGTTTTGAACTCAGTGTCTCCAGCACTTTACACCTCTCTCATCACACACTCAAATGCCTTGCGGTCACCTTTTGAGAAGATAAGGATTATGTTTCCCTTCTTTTGGAACATGATGAGTACGTCCAGTCTCTGAAGGCTCCGTCTGCGAGTTGCCAGTTTGTCTACTCCTTCCAATTGGTTTCCAGATCTGACATTTTCAAGCAGTATTTGATATCGCTTCCTACCTTCCTAATTCCATTGTACCCCAGTATGAAGGGTTCAAAGAAACCCTTCTTTCTTGGCTAAACAAACTTAAAAAGGTGAAGGAGAACGCAGAGAACGACCTGAAGGAAATCTTCAACATCCATCGATATTGTTACGAAGGTGAGTGGAAGAAGCTTGACAATACCCGCCTCAAGAAGGAAATTGAGAGTTCGTTGAGGATTCTTTCTAGCATCATGTTGACACGTTTTCATGTTATAGGTATGACTTCACGTAAGCGTAGCTGGAGTATAAGAGTATGCCTAGGGGAGACAATGAACTTTGCCTTTTTAGTGAAGCCAAGCAAATTCCTAACAAGAGAGGATCAACGTTTAGCCTTGGGTCAGTCAGGCTGTCTCGCTTAATTCCTTTCTTCTTTTTCTTTATCCGGGTTTGTTCATACATACTGAATCTGAACGTTCATTATGTAGGAAATTCGCGTCATGGAACCATTCACTCGACGTCAAACCTGGCGGAGAAGAGTATTATAAGAAACAGATCTACAATCGTGGTACGCGATGCTGGAATGGACCAGAACGAAATGTCGTGGTGCGTATTTTTATTTTTATTACTATGTTCTTGTTTCACCCCTTCCATCCCTTTCCCTTGACTACCGACTTCATTCTTCTTTGTTCCATTGGCCCTCTTCGGCCTTTCTATCTTCCCTGACTGACCCCTCGATTCTATTCGTCGCAACATAGTTATTGCTCACCTGCGGAACTAAAATGACCTTACATACGTCTGTCGACTAAGGATGAATTATGAGGAGGAGGCGGAGCGAAGGATATTCCTAAATTGGAAAGACCACTCTGTATGTTCGGCATTGGTCGTTTAACTTGTAACTTTCTTTTGAATCACTCAAACTCGCCGTCGACAGCACAGGACCTGTACAAGTATCTTATAGAATTATTAAGGCGTAATTCTTATTCTGTCTCTGTCCTGATACGTGTGCCATGTAACTGTCTTTGTCTAGTCAACGAATCATCTCACCGAGGCCGGGGACCAATGATGTTTGATATGTGCCCACTTTCGTTCATCAAAGTTCCATCTGTGAAGGATGATCATCTCGTGCTTGGAACTTGCTGGTGATGTACAATGATGATGATTTAGAATAAGAGGATTCGAGGGCTGGATTCCGGTCATGATTGACGGTACCGAGACTGACTGTTCATCAGCAGGAGGTGGCGCCTGACGAATAGGCCAGGCATCCTTGGCTACAGATGTGGATTCTGAAGCACATGTACGCATTGAGATGCTACGCTATGTGCCCTCTTTTCCTTAATTGACCGCGGCCAAATCGGGCTCTTCTTTGCTACAGGTGAAATGTTTTCCTTACACGTCGTAGGGGATCACAGTACTTACTTTGTCTACATAAGTGGTGGGGCTCTGTCAAGGTGAGGCGCGGCACTAATTTCAGGAACGCGTATGTTTGCCGACTGTCGAGGGTCGAGAGTACATATGCTTCTATATGCACTTACACTCGTAACTCCTTGCAGGATTATCTCCAGCCTTATGTTCTATTAGCCACACAACATTCAGCGCTCGATTCCGAACGGCTTTAGGTTTCATTCATATCGTTTTCCTACGCTGTAACGCACGCTCAAATGAACTTTTAGGGGTCGAGATTGTATTCACGATTCCACTGACGCAGTAACTGTATTTGTGTTTCTCTCATTTTGACCGAACTCCGCATTTCTCCTGTCTCCGGGCGTTCAAAGAATTCTCTTTTTTGGTTGCGATAGTCGCATTATTGGGCGGAGATATGTGACTCCCACTGTCCAACTTTAACCTGGATTTTTGGTCTGCTTCGACCCTTGGCGTTTTCTGGGTTTCGACGTTTATGTCAATAGGCACCCAGCTCTTTGTTTCTGGCGAACATATTTTGTTCGTGGCGTGTTACGGACTCGTTTTCGGATCCCCCATATAGCTTGTTGCGAGCTTTAGCAGGAAATTTCAAGTATATATTAAATCCTAATAGCTAGTCGGCATACTACTGATTACATTGCTGGCTTTCAAACGATTCGGGAAGTGCACAGGCTGGAGGTACCTGGAAATTGCCGCTGGTGTTGATCACGTTTCTCGCGAAATTTCCCATGAGCTTCTTTATGTACGATCTACTCCTTTCGAAAAAAATTATGGCAGACCACCCGAATTCAAGGCAAAGGTCACCGGTTAAAAGTCTATACAGTTCGCTCCTTTCTTTTCATCCTCCATGTCTTCCTCGTCCGAACAGGCTATTATCCCGCTCACCGTCTTTGATCGCGTATTTGAACGCTCAGCGTTCGTAACTGGCTGGTTAGTCGAAGGAACTGTGGACGTGAACGCGGTTTCCGCTGCACTGAAGCGGGTTACGAACAAGTGGCGACTGCTCGCTGGGAGATTGGATTCCGTAGTTGAAGGAAAAGTAGGTGGACTCAGTCTTCCTTTTCTTTGTATCGTTCCTCACGATCTTCAGAGCACGAAATGGCAAATAAAAGTTCCTTTGGGTAACCTTGCCCCAGATTACCCTACCTTTTCCCTTACAACCTCAACGTCAAGTGTTCCTATCACGGATTACATCCCAATTCCAATTCCCTACAGCTCTCCCTCTCTTCCACACTCTCTCTTCATCCATCCAGACACACCGCGTCAGTACGCGGCGTGGAAATCTAAAGACTATCCACTCACTTGTTGGCATATCACCCACTTTCCTCCACTTCGTGAGACAGGAATATCATATAGCTGTATCGGCTTTGCCCGATGCCATGGTTTCTTCGATGGTGTCGGGGCTGCTATGATAGTCAAAGCCTTGATTTCGGAGTTGACTGGCCAGACTTGGCCCGTTCCGCCACTCCCACCGCCGGGCTTGAATGTGAACCCTATGGAAGATTTGTTGCACCGTGTTGCTTCTGATTATCAGGATAATCAGGAATTGAGGGACGCTTCCGGGTACACGAATGTGGGTGTCTTTGGGGCCCTAAAGCTCGCTGCTTTGCATACCCGTGAACGATGGTGGAACAATGCAGAGAGGAGAATATTCATTATTCCTGCACCGGTCGTCTCTCAATTCTTGGATGAAATTCGCTCGAATTTTCTGTCTGAACTGGGCAGGTCGAGCGAGTCAAATCACATCAGTTCTGGGGATATTCTGGTGGCTTGGCTGATGAAAGTATGTATGTCTTTTCGGAAAATGACATTCTCTGATGTTTCTCCCTTCCAGACGATATATGCCCAGGGTACCGCCGACTCAACCACGGTACACTGCACGAATTTCGCTTCTTTCCGCCATGTACTGGCTCCGTCCGACGATAGAATTCTTCAATATCCCCATAACGCCTTTATTCCTCTCCCGTATCCGGTCTATAGCGTCCATGACCTGAAGGCGAACCCTATATCTGAGATTACGCGTCAGATGTCCGCTGCACGACAGACGCTATCGACACAGCATGTTGTCGGGGGTTACTTGCAGATGGTCGACAATCCGCTCTCCATTCCTGCCCACCCAACCGCACAGGAAGCATTTCTCCTGTCCAACGTCTCGGCCTCCCGTATCTTGGAAGCGGACTGGACAACCGTCGGTGGTACCAAGACCCTGTGCGGATACAGATACTCCATGACGCCAACGCAGCTCATTTTGACAAATTCAGTATACATTTCTGGGAGGCTTGCAGACGGTAGTATTGTTCTCGATACGACGCTGAATGAAAATAGGCGAGAGCTACTGCAATCGGAAATTTCTCATATGATTGCGGAATATAATGCTTCAAAATGGCTTGCGGAGAGCTCGCGCTGAGGGCTGAGTTCCAAAGGCCTCTTTCCTTTCGTCACCTACTCTATTGGTGCAACAGCTTTTCTTTTCTTTTCAGTTTGGATAATCTAATCCTTTTTTGCGCCTAGAATAGATTGTGGGTCTTCCTGCACAGCAAAGAATTAGCGTACTAAATTGTGTAATATGTTGAATTAGTGTATGAAAGTAAAAAAAAATCAAACTTCACTTTATTGAGCGCAACTACGTAGTATTGGAGACAGTGAAGCAATCCTAACCTGATCCCGTGCGAGGTTGCTACGGGAAATCGTTTAATTTCGGGTGGTGCCTCAGTTAGTCTTTCTTCCCTGACGATGATAGATTGCGTGGGGTACCTTCCAACTAACTTGCTTGTACACCGAGTTGCGATATTTCCACCCCAGATTCGGGGCCGTCGATTGCGAATCTTGACTACCAACTTGATTTATTGTTCGTGAATACAACAGTGAATTAAATAGACAAACAGATGGATAGAGAAATAATCAGTGAGTGAAGGTACCAGATTAATCAAGTATATGAATGGATATCTCTACAGCATTATACTCCTTTCACGGAGTTGAGAAGACGTTGAAACTTCCGAGGAACGCGACCGAGGAAGACCGAGGATAGATCAGTGGAATGGACCATGGCCAGTGGCTTGCCTGTCTTGT
The DNA here is from genome assembly GCA_000827265.1 of Collybiopsis luxurians FD-317 M1. NCBI lineage: Eukaryota > Fungi > Basidiomycota > Agaricomycetes > Agaricales > Omphalotaceae > Collybiopsis > Collybiopsis luxurians. The sequence continues at coordinate 993,075 of KN834758.1, read as the reverse complement.
CGTTCTCGAAGAATAGGTCGTTCGTGAGTCAGTGGAATTCCAAGTCACATGGCCGTGAACTTTGACGCGCTTCTTTCATCTTCCTACTTGACCCCTGTCAAATTCTCGAATGGCTGGTAACTCAAAGACAACAAAACCGCAGAAATATCCGCCTCTTGTCAGGTCCCAATTTCGCATCTTGTGGTAATTGTGCTTCTGGACCCTGGTCGCGACCTGTGGCTGATCGGATACGATTAAGGTGCGAGTTTTTTTTTATTTTTAACTCGCGCTCTGTGAATGGTGATTTTGGTTGAGAGTATTCGATAGGACCGGTGGTATATTTCTGATCCTACAAGCTTGCATGAGCTAGCGTAAGCAACCATCGCAACTTGTCCCGACGACACCGCTGGAATGATTCAACACATCGTCTCAAGCCTCACCGCAACCTACCCCTCTTTCTCCATTGCACTCAGCACCGACTCTTCTGGATGGGTATTGAACAATGCCGGCTGGGCTATGGGCGCGATGTACATCATTCACGCCAGTACCACCGAGTATCAGATCATCTTGAGCCTGACCGACTGCCTTTTGAAGTTTTGGTAAATCTCTCGCCTGTGCCAATATGAAATCTTTACTCGCGTGCAAAGATCCCGTGCTCGTGAGGGAATTCATTATTTTACCACTTTGACCCTCATATCCAGCTCTTTGTTTCTGACGAAAATGTTTTGTTTGTGGCGTGATACGGCGTAACGAGGTTTCACGCTAAGTCGACAACCTCTTAGAAGGGACTGCTTTAGGCCTAGTTACGGACTCATTTCGAGTCCTCCATATAGCTTTGCGAGCTTTAGCAGGAGATTTCAGAAAAAAAAAATCGTGGCAGTCCGCCCGAATTCAAGCAAACAGCTAAAAGTAAAAGTGTATACAATTTGCTCCCTTCCTTTCTTCCTCTATGTCTTCCCTGTCTGAACAAGCTATCATCCCGCTCACCGTCTTTGATCGCGTATTTGAACGCTCAGCGTTCGTAACAGGCTGGTTAGTCGAAGGGACCGTGGACGTGAACGCGGTTTCCGCTGCATTGAAGCGGGTTACGAACAAGTGGCGACTGCTCGCTGGGAGATTAGATTCCATAGTCGAAGGAAAAGTAGGTGGACTCGGTCTTTCTTTTCTTTGTATCGTTCCTCATGCTCTTCAGAGCACGAGATGGCAAATAAAAGTTCCTTTGGGAAACCTTGCCCCAGATTACCCTACCTTTTCCCTTACAACCTCAACGTCAACTGTTCCTATCACGGACTACATCCCAATTCCAATTCCCTACAGCTCTCCCTCCCTTCCATATTCTCTCTTCATTCATCCAGATACACCGCGTCAGTACGCGGCGTGGAAATCTAAAGACTATCCACTCACTTGTTGGCATATCACCCACTTTCCTCCACTTCGTGAGACAGGAATATCGTATAGTTGTATCGGCTTTGCCCGGTGTCATGGTTTCTTCGATGGTGTCGGGGCTGCTATGATAGTCAAAGCCTTGATTTCGGAGTTGACTAGCCAGACTTGGCCCGTTCCGCCACTTCCACCACCGGGCTTGAATGTGAACCCCATCGTAGATTTGTTGCACCGTGTTGTTTCTGATTATCAGGATACTCGGGAATTGAGGGACGCCTCCGGGTACACGAATGTGGGTATCTTTGGCGCCCTAAAGTATGCTGTTTCACATAGCCGTGAACGATGGTGGAACAATGCAGAGAGGAGAATATTCATTATTCCTGCACCGGTCGTCTCCCAATTCCTAGATGAAATTCGCTCGAATTTCCTGTCTGAACTGGGTGGGTCGAGCGAGTCAAATCATATCAGTTCTGGGGATATTCTGGTGGCTTGGCTGATGAAAGTATGTATGTCCTTTCAAAAAATGACATTCTCTGATGTTTCTCCCTTCCAGACGATATATGCCCAGGGTACCGCTGACTCGACTACGGTACACTGTACGAATATTGCTTCTTTCCGCCATGTACTGGCGCCGTCCGATGATAGGATTCTTCAATATCCCCATAATGCCTTCATTCCTCTCCCGTATCCTGTCTATAGTGTCTATGACCTGAAGGCGAACCCTATATCCGAGATTGCGCGTCAGATGTCCGCTGCACGACAGACTCTATCGACACAGCATGTCGTCGGGGGCTACTTACAGCTGGTCGACAATCCGCTGACCATTCCTGTCCACCCAACCGCACAGGAAGCGTTGGCCTTGTCCAACGTCTCGGCCTCCCGTATCTTGGAAGCGGACTGGGCTACCGTCGGTGGTACCAAGACCCTATGTGGATACAGGTACTTCTTGACGCCGACGCATTTCGTTTTCACAAATTCGGTGTACATTTCTGGGAGGCTTGCAGACGGTAGTATTGTTCTCGATACAATGCTGAATGAGAACAAGCGGGAGTTACTGCAATCGGAAATTTCCCATATGATTGCGGAATATAATGCCTCGAATGGCTTGCGGAGAGCTCGAGCTGAGGGCTGAGTTCCAAAGGCCTCTTTCCTTCCTCCGCCTACCCTATTGGTGTAACAGCTTTTCTTTCCTTTTTGGTTCGTTGCGTTTCTTTTGGTTTGGGTAATCTAATCCTTTTTGCGCCTAGAGTAGATTGTGGCTCTTCCCTACGATGTAGACTTGCAATGCACAGCAAATAATTAGCGTACTATATTGTGTTAATATGCTGAATTAGTGTATGAAAGTAAGAAAAAAATCTAACTTCACTTTATTGAGCGCAACTACGTAGTATTGGAGGCAGTAAGCAATCACATCCTGATCCCGCGCGACGTTGCTACGGGAAATCGTTTAATTTTGGGTGACGCCTCAGTCAGGCTTTCTTCCTTGACGATGATAGATTGCTTGGGGTAGCTTCCAGCTGACTTGCTTGTACACAGAGTTGCGATATTTCTAGCCCAGGTACACGGCCGTCGATTGCGAATCTTGACTACCAGTTTGATTTATCGTTCCAGTAAATTAAATAGACAGACAGATAGTGGGAGAAAAAATGAGTGAAGGTACCAAACCAATCAAGTATCTGAATGGATTCCTCCAAGTACAGCTTTATAGCCCTTACACGGTATTGATGAAATTGAAAGCTCAGAAGAACGCGACCGAAGATGGACCGGCGGCCGGCTTAGGGAATTCAAGTCACATGGCCGTGATTCAAAAAATTGTGGTTCGACTCTTGAGTCTTTCGACGCGCGGTTTTCTTGTTTCTTTCATCTTCCTACTTCCCCACCCGGTCAAATTATCGAATGGCTGGTAACTCAAAAAGCACCAAACCCGAGAAAAAATCTGCGTCTCGTCAGGACCCAATAACGAAATGGGTTTCACGTCTTGTAGTAATTGTGCTTCTGGTCGCGACCTGTGGCTGGTTGGATACTATTAAGGTGAGGGTTTTTTTCCTTCAACTTGCGCTCTGTGAATGGTGGTTATTGACTGAGAGTATTCGATAGGACCGGTGGTATATTTTTGACCCTCAAAGCTTGCACGAACTTGCGCAAGCAGCCATCGCAGCTTCACCCGATGACACCGCTGGAATGATTCAACACATCGTCTCGAACCTCACCGCAACTTACCCCTCTTCCTCCATCGCACTCAACACCGATTCCTCTGAATGGGTATTCAACAATGCTGGTGGGGCCATGGGCGCCATGTACATCATTCACGCCAGTATCACCGAGTATCTGATCATCTTTGGTACCCCTCTGGGTACGGAGGGACATACCGGGTTGCATACTGCCGATGATTATTTTAATATTCTCGTTGGGGAGCAGTGGGCTTTTAGTCCGGGTCAGTTGGAGATGGAACGGTACCCTGCTGGAAGTGTTCATCATCTTCCGAGGGGAACTGCAAAACAGTACAAGATGCATGAAGGATGTTTCGCTTTGGAATATGCTCGAGGTTCGTTTTGGTTTTTTTTATGATTTGTCTGTGATTTCGGTTTACTTATTCGCGGTTTCTGAATTCTTTCTTTCTAAAAGGCTGGATTCCTTTGATGTTACCTTTTGGTTTCGCCGATACCCTCACGTCGACGTTGGATATACCAACATTATACAACACCATTAGAGTCACTGGGCGTGAAATGTTGCGGAATTTATTGATTTGGAAGATATAGAGTTACGTTATATGTTAAGTATTTCGGATATAGTTCGCGTTTGAAGTCGCGTTTTTATAGTCTATGTTTTTGCTCCTAAAAGTATAGAACGCGTTAATTCGAAAATTAAAACATTCGCGCGATTCGCATGGTACTTGTCACGGAGGAGACTTGTTCCTCCCTCTCGTAAGAACAGTAGTTGTAGTCGCCTGAGTCGCGAGGGTTACCTCCGCCCATCTATCACATGCGCTTGGGCGTCGCGGTTTGCCTCAGCCACAGGAACCTTTGGATCGTCATTCTGAACTTCGCGTTTCCTCGTACATTCGGGTCGTTGCTGTAACGGGTTACCAAAGGTTACATGAAACGAGAAGTACGTACGTTCTTGTGCTGATCGACAGATGGTAGAGAAGTCATGGAAATTAAAGTGATTACTCGGGCAAAGATGGTAGGTATGTCAATGCCGTGAACTCGAGCCAGTTGTGCTCCGAGTCCCTGATAGTTCGACGATTAGCGGAGTTGGGTTTTTAAGGAAAAGATGGTGGGTATGTCGAGAACTCGAGAGTCCAGTTGTGGTCCGAGTGTCTGATAGTTTCAAAGGTAGAGAAGCTTAGCTGCTTAGGTTTAAGGCTCACTGGAATTGGACGGGACGTACGACTCGGGGGAAGTTCAGTTTTCAATTAAACGGTGAGAGATAAGCTGGAAGTGACTCGGAGAGTAATATTACCTGCTGGTTCTGGTAAGACTGAAGTCGATCTCGGTTCCTGTATGCTGGGAAACTTATATAGGCTTTTGGATGAATGTCACCTCGATGAGTTGCTAAAATGTTAAAGTTGACGATGATGACGGGTACTAGTACTGGAAAAGAAATATGGAGGGACAATTAATGATGTCAATTGATGTCAAGATTTGTGTGGACTTGGGTGTCCTTGAGTAGAGCCCGGGGGCGTTCTCAGTGGCACTCACCAATGCATTTTGTAAAATTGGAGAATGATGACACAGAAAATTAAGTGTGGCCGAGGTAAAAGCGGGTTGTGGGAGGAAATGACATGCTCTTTCACATCTTGAAGGGGAAGAGCCGCTCGAGGCTTTGACGATATGACGAGAGCCTGGACTGAACGAGGCTGGAACGCACCGACGATACACACCGCATGGATGCAAGTCTCGGACGCGAAGGTGTTTTCGTCATATGTGGCGCTCCAAGGAGTTACCTATGATATTACTGCGCGAACGAGTTTCTTATCGTCCGCGGGACCGTCCTTCGAAACTGAATTATCAAAGAAGATGACCTGGTGTTTTCCGAATCCGACTGGGGATATAGCAGTCGAGCTCGAGTCGGCCGGCAGTGTCCATTGTCCAGGCACAAGCAGCCAGCCTATCAGACCCGCCTGTATTCCTCACGAGTTACATGAAGGATGGCTTTAAGGCGGAATAAGCAGTGAACCACTGCGCTATTGAACGTTCCCCCACGTTCGTGAGCGATTGGGAGATGATTTTACAGAGAAAAGTTGGTCTATTGACGCCGAGTAAGACTAGTGAGCTTCAGGACAGGATTAGATTATGCTCTACAGCTTGTACCCAGTTCTACAGCTAGTAGTCTCCATAGAGTAGGGTGGTGACCTGAGTTGGAGCTAAATGAGCGTGACCGTGACTATTGTGCCGTCACCAGTTTCTCACGGAATTTGTTGATCCATCTTCCCTTTCGACTGTCAGAATCCACCTAGCTGTACCGCGTCTGGCCATATTTCTCTCAACCCTTTCTCTTTCATCGACGGCCAGTTCGACATGCTTGCCCTAGTTCATCCCTTCAATCCTTCTCCAGATACACCTCATAGAACCCCTTCATCAAACAGAAGCAGGACCCCGCATCACAGAAAATCCACCCCCACTTCTAGGGACTCGTCTTCGTCTTCGTCCTTCTCAGCGTCCAGCTCCTATTCATCTTATATCGCCCCAAAAACAACCTCCTCATTGCCAATGAATGGCTCAGCCTCGTCCAGTCGGCACACTTCACAGCCAATTGTAAACCGCCAGCTTTCAACTACAGCGCATCCTGTTCCTTCCACAGCGCCAGTAGAAGAACCAAAAGCAGCTTCGACGACGATTCCAAAGCCAGCTGAACCGACCCCTGCAGCAGAAAATTCATTTGACATTCATTCTTATCCGCCTCCTGACTTATTACGATTATTGGCCTCGTTGTTGACCCAGATAGCGTCAACCAATGACAAACTGGACGCAGGCTCATCTTCGAATGTTGCTTCATCGTCGGCTATAATTTCCGACACTAATAATCCCGTGTGGCGGTCATTGACGACTGCTTCTCGATCTGCGCTGTCAACTCACTCATCCACGCTCACTTTTCATGCCCGGAACATCCCTACGATATCTTTAGAGGCATACCTCTTGCGTATCCTCAAATATTGTCCGACAACAAACGAGGTCTTCCTCTCACTTTTGGTCTATTTCGATCGAATGACCAAGCTGACCTCGGAGGCAACGGGAAGGAGTTTTGTAATTGACTCGTATAATATCCACCGACTGGTTATTGCCGGAGTCACTGTTGCGAGTAAATTCTTCAGCGATGTGTTTTACACCAATTCTCGCTACGCAAAAGTCTGTCCTCTTGGTTCCCTTTACATGTGAATGTCATTTATAACTCAATTCTTATAGGTCGGCGGACTACCATTGGCTGAGCTAAATCAGCTTGAGCTTCAGTTTCTCCTACTCAATAACTTCAATCTCGTAATTCCCAAAGATGAGATGCAGAGATATGCGGAACAATTGATCTTGTTCTCATCTAATTCTGCTCCTGGATCACTTACAATCTCCCCTGCTGCATTGACGGTCGCTCCGTCCTCCTCTTCCTCGATCGCACCCAAATCCTCTTCCGGTACTCCTCAACCTAACGATACGATGGCCCCTATGCACTCCATGGGCGCAATCGACGCTTATGGTGGGCGCATCCCTGGCGGCGAATCGAACGGTTCTATATCAGGCAGTACACAGATGACGAGACCAGGTACTCACCGAGGAACGGAATTGAACGGAAACGCTCTATCCAGGGTAATCAATCCTAACCAATATCAACCGCATCACGCTCTGAACGGAATGGTGAACGGTCACGGCTTTGCTTCGTCATCAAGACTGCATCGTCAAGAGGATTCCGAGTCAGAAACCGGCGAAGGTGCAGAGACCGAGACCGAGACTGAGACCGAGACCGAGGCTGAAACCGAGACAGACGGAGGTTGGACAACCGATGATGAGCCCACCATTAGACCAGCCAAATCGAGCGCAGGAAGCTCCTCAGGCTCTGATGCTCACAGCATCTGCAGTTCTGTGAGTGAAAGCGATAGTGGAGAAGGAGACGACGAACGCGAGGATCATATCATGGATGATCTCGAGGACGATGACGATGAAGGTGCACGAACTCCCGAACATATCGCACGACCTGAGGCGGTCAAGGATGGTGAAAAGACACCTGAAAGACGGGCTTTCCGAGGCCGGTTGGGAATGTCGAAAACCACTACACCAACCAGACGACGGGAGCATGAGCACGAGCAGGAGATGGCAAATCCCTGATGGAGAACGTCGGAATATTCTCCCAGGAGCGAAAGATCCCAAAAGTACTCGTATAGGATGTGAAGCTCGTTCAGGCGCGCTTTTTCTAATCTCCCCCCTCTCCTCCTCCTCCTCCCCCCCCAGTGCGAAATCCTCCCTCCCTCTTTCCTCACCCTTGCAAGTGTATGTATTCGGACTAGATGGACTTCTTTCCTCTCTCTCACCTGGCTCTCTCAATCAATCAAATCAAACACTTCTGGAATATATACCCTCCCTCATACCCAACCCAATTTTTCCCTCTCGCATTTCGCAATTCATCCCTCCTCCACATATGGTCCTCTTTGCTCGTAGTTCATGGTACGCTTTTGCTTCGGTTTTTCCTACTCCAATTCGAGTTACTGGTTGATTGGACCGACTGATTGTCATCATTGTTTCTCGTGTTCATTGGCATCCCCATAATAGTTGTATCGCTTTTCTTCTTTGCTGCGTCTTATCCTGTGCCTCATTCGACCCTTCTCTTTATTCTTATGTGTCTCTTCCATAAATACGAACTCAAAACTGTGCTTATTTTCAAATTCCTCGGTTTCCTGTATAATTCATGATATAGTACTATAGTAGTACGAGCACGAATAGTCACGGTTTCCCTTTACTTACAAGTAGTATAAAAGTTCTCTGTTCTCTCAATCGAAACAAACAAAATGGTTGCAAATTCCAATGCAAAATAGATCTTTTTTTCTCTTTCTTCGCTGGACCTTTCAAAAAAAAAATTTGCGGTTTCAATATGACTCATGTTACCGGCGCTCGCTGAGCGCTTATAAATACCACTTAAGGCGCCCACCTTTTTTTTTTTCTTTTTTTTTTGTTCTTTGTTTTTTACTTTCACACCGCAGTCCAAACGCCCTCGCTCCGCCGTAGAGCTCTTCGGCTCTTTGTTCGCGAGTGGGCTAGGACTGAGCACCCGCTAGTTCCTCTTACACCCAAAGACCTTTTGTACCCTGTACGAAGAGAGGGTTTGGGACATGGAATGTGCATTCCTCTGATAAGGCCTGCTTTCTTCCTCTTTCTTTTTTTGGCTTACGCCACTGCGCTCTTTCGTAGAGCGCCGCGGCTGGACCTCCAAGTCCGGCCGTTCGAGTACGACTTTTTTGTCGTGCTCGGATGTGTTCTCAACATTGACTTGACTCCTCGTACTAGCACTGGGGTTTCTGAATATGGGGAAACCCAGAATCCTAATGATATGACTAAACTAGAGAAATCCGCGGTCGGGTTTTTGACCCGACCGAAGTGAAAAGGCTGTGTGTATACAGAATGTTCACGATACTAGTGAATAAAGGGCTATAGAATTCTAGAGGGGTCCCCGTTTGAATATTGTGGGACCCAACCTAAAGCTAAAGAGCTAAAGAACAGTCGATTTAAAATCGACTACAGCCTGGGCTAAGGCTGGATAGAACGTGTCATCGTACGTTGCGATGGCAAAAAGAGAACTAGAGAATGGGAGTTAGAGGGGGGTGTTGATCAGGTGTGAGGGAAGGAAGGAAAGCGGGGACGATGTGTGGTGTGGGTGGATCGCTAGAACTATCTTCGTCCTCCTTCCCCCTCTTCCTTGCTTTGCTCCCTTTTTTCTTACACTGCTGTGCTCTTTCCTAGAGCGCGGGCTGGGTAGCCGGCGCCGATACCTCGACTCCGGTCCAGCGTCTGAGTGTGGCTTTGTGTGGCGCTCGGACAATGTCCAACATCAACCTCTGGCTTCTGAACCCTAAAAGGCGAGCTGTCCACCTAGGACGTCCCAAGAGACCTGCTATGACGGTTATCTAGCCGTGAAAAAAAATGAGCCGCGACGGGAGTCGGCGGGGGGTGTTGATCAGGTGTATGGGGGGAAAGAAAGTGAGGTGTTACGGAGGATCGCTATTCTTCGTCCTCTTCCTTGCTTTACTTCCTTTTTCCTACACCGCCGTGCTCTTTTACAGAGTGCAAGTTGGATAGCCGGCGCCGATACCTCGACTCCGGTCCAGCGTCCGAGTGTGACTTTTGTGTCGTGCTCGGACAATGTCCAACATCAACCCTGGCTCCTGGAAGGCAAGCTGTCCAAACTAGGACGGATACTACTCCGGTTTTCGAAAACCGCAGAAAAGAGATTACAGTCTCTTCGAACGGACCACTAGGCCCGCAGAAGAAATTCGTCTGCCCCCGAGGCAGGAGCCGAGGAGAGCCTAAAAGAAAACCCCGATCCTACGTATGTGGTACCTGCGAAAGCGGCCGCGCTTAGGAAAGGGAGTGCTCAAGAGACCCGGTCATCGTTCATTGCGATGGCAAAGAACTAAAAGGACGGGGGTCAGCGGGGGGTGTTGATCAGGTGTAAGGGAGGGAAGGAAAGCGAGGCGTCGTAAAGGATCGATATTTTCGTCCTCTTTCCTTTGCTACGTTTTGCTTTCATCTTCTTACACCGCTGTGCTCTTTCATAGAGCGCGAGTTGGGTAGCCGGGTCCGAAGCTGCTTCGGCCCCGGTCCAGCGTTCGAGTGTGGCTCTTGTGTCGTGCTTGGACATGTCCAACGTCAACCTCTGGCTCCTGAAAGGCAAGCTTTCCAACTAGGATAGCGAAAGACTCCGACTACGGAGGAAGAAGTATGCATTCACGATATTGATGAATGACAGACTACGAGACAACCTAGGAGCCGAAGAGGAATCAGACTCTCCACTAAGGCAGGTCTCGAAACCAAGGTGAAAGGTCTAAAGAACCAGGGTGCAGGTCACCTAGACACGAACAACCGTTTCCTATGTATGTGGTACTTGCGAAAGCAGCCGCGCATGGGGGACGGAGTGTCGCCAACGTCGCTACGACGGGAAAGAGGCTCACGAACTGATGATCTTTCGGTTCGTGCAGATACATACGGGGAGTCGATGAAGTGTTGATCAGGTGTAAGGGGAAGAGGAGGAAAGCAGGGCTGCGGAGGATACTTGTTCGCCGTTTTCTTCGAGGAGTATGGTCTCGTTGCTCGTTTGCAAGTGACGATGGCCATGCAACTCGATTCAGACCGTGATCGGTCTGCGGTTTTTATCCCAATTTTTTCCACTTTTTCCTCTCTTCGGAGAGTTTTTCTTTGGGAATTAATCCCCCTCTCATGAGGGTAATGTCCGTTCTGTGGTCTTCAGGTGCTTTTTACTGATGCATTTTCAGGGTTGCGTGCTTCATTGGATTCTTCGAGGGCGTCGGGACCTTAGTTCTGGAAACATATTCACGTAGATCTCGGTCTGTCCTCTTGCCTTTCTTATAGAGTGGTGACAACCCAGGGATAGTGTAGATAGCCGGACCACTATGATTTTGAATAAAGTTTTGACGCCGTTGCGCATGGATGATGCTGCGGGGAGCCGCAAGTAGTTAACACCTCAGATTTGACAATTTTCTCTTTCGCTGAACGTAGACGCATTCGGACACTAAATCCTCTCGACGTCCTTCATCTCACTGGGTCAATCTACCCTTCTATTTGAAAAGCGCAGTTTTAGAAACCAATGCTATTGCTGAGCCTTTTCTGCTGTGTGACGATCTGGACGAAAACTACGTGAACTGGCAGGGAACGTGTCATTCAATGGCTGCCCGTTTGAGAACTTCTATCGTAATAGGTGGCTTCTAGAGAAAATGTACGTAGGTGTTATGATCACCGTAGAATCGCCACCTAAGTCTGGCAGAACAAAGCCGCAAGTTTCAATTCTCCGTCACGGTAGTCTCGTAGATTAGATACATGCCAACCCAGTATGAACGCCCAGAATGTATTAACCTGGGTACGTACATCTCTTGTACTGATCGTCAGCTATGTCCATACGATGCTGGTTCATAAAAGCCTTGTTCAAAAGGTGTGAACCCTGCCCTAAGATGGCGTTTTGTGCATCTAAAATGTGTCGCGCTCTACGTTCTAATTCCATCAGTTGAATTCTCAGTATGCGATGGCTTCAGATAATCACCTCAATCATTTTCTTCCTCCTCCTCCTCTTCCTCGTCTTCATCCTCTGCCTTCACCCCCCGCTTCGTCTCCTTATTGAGCTCCAGTTTCCCAACAGCATCCCTCCAAGTTGTCAGATCTTCGCCGATCTTATTTCTAGCGTCTGCCAGCGCATCGTGTAAAGCTTTATAGTATGCGCTTGACTTGCCTGATGCGGGTCCGTTGCCGATCTCTACTGAGCCATTGACTGGAATTTCGAGCGTCTTAGATGTAGGAACATCCTTGGGGAGAGTTGTTCCCTCGGGAGGATGGACGGTGTAAGTCATTATGACCGAGGATGACATGATGGTTCGAGAGCAAGTTGGAATCGAACCAGATACGACTATATTCGCACGGCTTATGCCTTCGTATAACCAGCTTTGACCGACTCAAGTCAATTTTCTAAACTGCTTGGAAATAGCCCCGGCCCTTGGATCGTTTGCTCGAGAGTAAATGTATACTAACCTGCTTAATTTTGAGGTTATTTATAAATACAAGTAGTAATGCATCAGTGTACAGTCTTCTGAATCCAACTGAGAACTACTTTCTCGGCAATCTCCAACCCGTTCTTCTCCATAAACATCATATGGGCGTTACCTTTAATACCTATCTCCGGCAGTTGAACCCACGTCACTGGCACTCCAGCCTGCTTCAGAAAATCTACGCTACACTCATCGTAGACAGCATGATAGCTCGCTTCTGAAGTAACAACCATCGTCGGGATATCTTTTAAATTAATCAATTGCTTAGCTGGTTCGGCTTGGCGGAAACAGGTCGTTCCTAGAGAAGCATTGGTTAAAGATGGATTGATTTCAGTGTGTAGGTCGGACGCAGAAGAGATGGGCGGAGAGTAAGTGACTGGAATTTCGGTGAGACCGTATGGACGTGCGGGAGTTAGAGGAGGAAAGATTGCATTGATGAACGGGGGCCCGGCGGGCTCGAGGGCGATAATGGTTTTCACAAGCGAAGGACGAGCATCGCCTAGTATCCACCCGTATTGTCCGGATTGGGAATGAGTAAGGAGAATTACAGGCTGCAACAAGCATTAGCTTCCAGTAGACGTTTTAGAAAGTAATAACAACATACTCCAATCTTATCTAACAGGGGAACTACCGCAGCTTTTACCTTGATCGAACTCTCTACATCCGTAACCAAACTAGGCATCGTTGATGCATAGAAATTGTCAAATATCGGGTCTCCTGCAGTTCCATTACCTGGCCACTGCGTATGCAACGCGGCTTGGGGCCAAAGATTGAACACTTCCGGGGCGGTAAAACGTGACGAAATGGTAGTTGTGTCCAAAGTGGACTGGTTTCCGTCAACGCCCATTTGCCATGCGGAGCGTCCCCGGGAAGGTTGGTCAATCAGATAGATCTGAAAAATGAATACGATTGAGTGATCTATAAAGGAAAGGTACGGCGAACAATATTAACCTCGAATCCCTGTCCCAGGAAATAATCCGCCCAGCCTAAGCGTCCATCGGGCGTATTCATAAAGTTTGTTCCAGTCATACTATGTCCATGGATCATCAAAATCGGGAGAGAGTGCGTCACGCTGGCTGGGACGAGGTGTTCGACATAAATTTGTCCTGCAGCTATCTCGCTGCCACTGTTCGTTCCCGGGGTTTCGACGTACTGTTGACCCACATAGAAGTATTCTCGGCGATGCAGGGTGCCCGGAATTTGAGCCTGGCACGAAAGGGAAGTTAACAATAGCACTTGGAGAGCAAGCAAAATAGTAGTAAGCTTGATGGACATCCTGAATTCTAAATTTCGAGGCAGGGCAAGAATTCCTGTATTGGCTCTTGCTCATGGTAGAGCATTTATAGTCGAATACGATTGGCATGGATCTATAATAATTTTCAGAACATCAGAAACAACGTTCATCAACTGCAATAGCGACTTGGAGCTGGTCATCAGGCTCAGTTTACCTATTCTTGATCTATTCATGAACACTCTTCTCTTGATAATCTTCGAAAAAGAAATTTCTGCCAAAAGGGACCTTCTGAGGCTTCAAGCTTCAATACTCAGTGAGTGAATAGTGAACGATCCACGCGTGTGAAAGGGGTAATTCACGCTTTACGTGTGGCAGTAGATATAGAGATTTTGACTTTGGCGATATTCCTCTTCAGCGTTACATGCTCTCCCGGGCCATCCAGTATGCAGTGGTGTATAGGCATTAACCATTTCTATCGTTCGACTAAGCAGGGTGAGAAATTGAGAATGCAACTGAGTGTCAGCAGCCCTCGAGCTTAGTGAGATAACTATGTAGATGAGTATTTACTCCGAGATTGTATTAGCCATTGACGTCGAACCCCATCCAAAAAGCCGTCGTCTGAGAAAGTTTCGCAAATTCTGGCCGCCTTTCTCGAAGCCACCTCAAACGCCGAAACTATGGCTTAGGCTTACTCAAACGGTCAATCCCACTGATACGCGGTACGTTTTGAGATCTCATAGTATCACACCTTTTGACCGATATTGGCGCAGTGCTCAACATACAAGAGGTATCCCATACGAGCAAGAAAGGAGCGCGTCGTCCTCGCAGGGCATACATACGCGTCTGAGGACCTACCGCATCATTTGTATTCTCCGTCGACAAGTGTCAACACAGCAGTCTGAGAGAGCTTAACACCTCCGGCTACGATAGAACCAGTTTCTCTACTGGAAATGTATTAATAATTATGTAGGCTTACCTGCACTGATAAAGGGAATCAAATCTAGTCAAGCACTAAAGCAGTTGCCCGATAACATTAAGAAACCAGTTATCCACAGAGAGTTAGAAATTTTGTTGAAAATGAGTAACCTTTTGTGTGTACTCTGATCACTTTCTCTGATCACTTTCTCCTAGCCTCCTTCAAGTTCCTCGATCACATTTAGGCAGCACGAGATGTGACTGTGACAATGTGCATATAAGCATCGCAATTTCACTCAGTCATACTAATATGCGTTTTACATGAGTTTGACGCGCCTGCTAGGACCAGGTACTCTGCTGCTCTCCGAGTATTGACTACAGCCCACTCAATGGCTTTCGGCAGGTTGCCCACTGATGTACGGTACAGTTTGAGATCTCATGTCATATCCCAATAGAAGCGCGACAGTGGATATCTAACAGACATTCTGCTCAATATATGAAAATGGGACAAAGAAAAAGAGCACATCGTCCTCGCTAGGCATGCATACACTTCTGAGGACCTACCGCATGATTTGTATTCTTCGTCGACAAGCGTCAACACAGCAGTCTGAGAACCGAACGCCCCCGATTATGCCCGAACCAATTTTTGAACTGGAAAGGTAAACTTGCCCGCGCTGATGAAGAGAATCAAAACTAGTCAGCACTCAGAGCAGATGCCTGAAAACATTAATGAGACAAGTTGCATATAGGAGAGCTGACCTTCTGTTAAAACTAGTTACATTTTTGCATGAAATTTGATCGGCTTTGGAATGGTCGGATCCCCCTTCCTCGGACAATATGAGTTAACTTAGGAGGAAGACAGTGACACGAACAAAATGTCATGTTACTGATTCCTGTTGCCTCTTAGGTTTCTTTTTCATCGAATACCTCGAAGGAACGGCCCGCAACGCCCCAATTGCCGCAGGCTCGCTCACTTGCCAACAGCAACACGACCTCATCGACTCTCTCGCAAGCTTCTATATCAACCTGTTTCACATATCGTTCACTACGGTCGGCTGTACGTTGCTCATCTATGGTTGAGGGGCCTCCTGAAGAATTCGCCTCACATGTGGGAGGAGGAAGAGATTCCCGAAGGAGAACTGACGTATTTGAAGCATGCTGATGATAAAAACTCTTCGTAGCTCAGGGTACTGCGTAATCTTCCGAACTCGACCCTCCGTCTTCCTCATCTTTCCGATATCCCCTTCGGTGGAAGAAGGCTTTGCGTCGATCTCTCCTCATCAAATGACCTAGATAAACTTGACCACCAAATTTTATCTTCTCGTCTGTCCGGACTTGTTAAGATGTGTATGACCTATTTCAATATTTGTATTTCCCAACTTCGTGAAATGAACAGCGGCAGAAATGAATGCGAAAGCCTTCAACCCGTTCACAGAAATACAATCAAAGCCTCAGAAGCTTGAACAGAGATCGTCAAAGTCCCCCCCGTTACAGCTACATTCTCCCTTATCGGGGTCCCTACAGCATTACAGTTCCCGTCAAACTGCCACCATAGGAAAATCATTATTAGCCCTTTCTGAGCCTCAATGAAGTCGCGAGACAATGCGTACCGTTACCTGTGCCCCAATGGTGACTATTCCACCTTCATCCACGCGGGAGGTTGCGTTGGGTCCGGTGAGCCTTAGAGCAGTTTTCGTACCGCTTGAAGGTATTCCGCCTCCCGTGAACGAGACCGAGGTGCTCGAACGTGTCCCAGTTCCGTCGAAGTAGTTGGAATTATATACCAAGAGACGAACGGGTGTGCCTGCAGAATTGAAGAGGACGTATGAAGCGACCGCTCCGGTTCCGTTATCTAGCATCTCGAGTTTCGCCCCGTCCGTCCCAAGAAACTGTGAGACAAAATACGCCCCGTAGAACGGCGCGCCTGTAGTGAATCTGAGGAAAATTTATGTAATGATGAATGACTAGCGCTAGATATCTGTGTGCTTACCGACCCCACCAACAGTATTGCTATCGCATATCTCGATCGAAAATTTGGATGATCATAGAGCTGCAGGTTACTCACACAGTTTCCAATGGTACCTTGATGAAAGTACAATCGTTCAGCTCCATTGAGAGCTCCCTGGAGGACATAGTCTACAATCCACAATGCCGCCCCAAACGTTGGACTGATTCCACCTCCGCCGCAGGTCGCTGAGGCAATAAACTATTAGCCAATGTGTACGAAATCTAATATCACAAAAGCATCTCACCAGAGTTAGTTTCGCCTAGAAAGTATCTGACGCCAGCGGCATGAGCAGAAGCAGCGTCAGCTTTGAAGCCAGCGGTGTAAGAAACAATAGATCTAAGAGGATGAGAATGAACAGAGACGATAGATCTATAGGTACCGAAGCATACGAGTGGCTCATTAATGTCTGCAAGTTCGTGGAAGCTCCATTACATGCCGACTGAGGGTATGAATGTTCTGATACACTTCGAACATTACTTATGCTAGTTCCCAAAAGAGGAATGGTAGGAGCTGTTCGCCAGGAGATATATACTGCGGCCTGGAATATGTTGCCGAGCTAACAAAGTCATGGCTCCAATTACTGATTTATCAGTCAAAGGCAACCCCCTTTCACTTACAGACGGGGCTAAAGCCGTGAACCAACTTTTCTCGCTCGCAGCATCGGCATTTTGATTCCATCCGGTAGAGGGAACAATCGGAGAATTGGACGCATATACTTGTACGATCACGGGCGCTCAAGGGGAAGATTACAGACAAACTCACAGTCAGGTTCATTTCCCAACTCAATTGCATACAGATTCGGCATTGATTTCTTGGCTTGAACAGCAGCAGCCAACGTATTGGCTTGGTTGTTGAGCTGGCGATTAAGTCCGATCGTTACGTTTCCTTTGAGATCGCTTGCAGCAAGAGTAAAGAAGGATGGACCAAATGTAAGTGATGTCGGAGCATCCGATGGACTAGCTACGGTGTAGCTAACCGGGGTGGCGAGGGAAGCATTGTACGTTGCACGATCTCTGAAAGAGGTTATGGTTAGAATTTCCACGTCAGGACGGGTGAAAGTCCGCACTGTGTTGTTCCACCAATTCGAACTGCAACAGGAGAACCTCTCAGCGCTTGTAGGTTTGCCAGACAAGTACCAGTAGATACCAGCTCGGTGTAACCAGGGAAAGCGAAAAACTCGAGCGAAACCGCCACCAGAGAGCTATCGATAGTAGCGGCCGTTGACGGTGCTACTGTCGGCACAGTGATTGCATCAACGGATGCTGCGAGATACGCAGCAACAAGGATTAACTCGACCCGACGAACAAACATCTCTTCGCTGCTGAAGAGTCCTCTGGAAAGTGAGAGTTGGGAAGAGGAAACGTTAAAGAAAAGGAAGTGCTCAAGGTACACTCTCAAGGATTACCCATACGATGCATGAGCATCTGAGCTCTACGGAAAATTGCTGATTGGTAGACGATTTTTCTAATGTACGACGCGGAGGGGAGGTGACTCTATCTTTAGGCATGTGACGATGAGCGCCGGCCCGCCAAAAGTTGCGGCGCCTTCGAATGTACAAGAATAGATGATACAAGTCCAGGTAGTACAACAGTCGTACTTGACAACTCACGACATCTCAACATCGCCGTCTGCACCCTCCCTCGGTGCACCTCTCTCAACGGAATTGACTAGTTCTCGTCTGATCTCTGGGCTAATCTGCGCATGGGGAGTTGCGCGTGCTACATCCAATAATGCGTCCTTTTGGTCTGGAGTAAGGTCTGAGGCATACCTAAAGGTAAAGCAATATTAATTATTTTCTGAGAATAGATGACAGCGCCTTACCGTTGCGCGAAAACGAGGAGACTTTGATGCCAAAGAACTGGAAGATGATCAGATTCTCCGCGATTGCGGGCCTTGTAGGTATTCGAAAGCCGGATGAAGTGGAAGACTAGGGCATCGACTACTTTATATGGAAGCTCAAATTTCTTGTCGATGAGAACCCGAATGAAAAGAGAGTTGGGTCCTGAGATGAATAGTTCCGTCAGGATAGAATAGGTACGAGAGGAGATAATTAGGTACCGACCGGTATAATCCATTTCGGCTATCCTTAATAGCGCGGCAGATGCGTGGAGGACTGGTATTTTTACTTTGGCAAGAATGGATGCAACAATTGTGGCTTCCTTGAGGGTACAACCTTGCTAGAACAAAAACGGTAAACCAAAAACGAAGCAGAGGGCGAGAAGACGTACATCCAACATCGGAAAAATGATTCCCTTGAAGAACGCACCAGGTTTATACAGAGCGCGTTTTAGAGCTTCGTAATACTGAACATTCAGCTTTTTGTTTTCTCGAATATCCTCTCGCACAGCGTCAAGAAGGACTACACTCAGGAAAAGTTGAGCCTGTGGGGGCTTCATAGTAGAAATGAATATTCTGGTCGCAGCTCGGCAGGCATGTGGTGACCAATTTTCGGGTTCCGTGAGGGCGAGAATGCGAGCCCATGCAGGAAGAGAAGGAATAACTTTGAACAATTTTGGTAGAGAGCCTGACTTGTATTTTTGGAGAAATAGACCCAATCTGAACGCGAGATGGTGAGTTACGCGACATGATGAATGATGGAGTGAAAAAAAGTACTTTGTGTAGGCTTCGACGACCTTCGGATCGAGGCCTAGCGCTGGGTCCGGCTTTAATCGATCTGTCAAGGGTGAATGAGGATTACAGAGGGTGGTTCGATCGCATTCATTCCTCGCCTTGCTGTGGCACTTTTTGTATCACGGCAGCATTTTGAGAAGTATCATCACTGTCAAGTTTTGCAAAAATGATGTCTGCCAATGTTCTTCGCTCGCCGGCATTGTGAGGCAGTAGTGCATCTAATGTTTCCATATCTCCTGAATCTATTTCCTAGAACAAGGATTGCATACATCGATGAAACTGATTAAATGCAAAGAGCAGCTTACGAAAACCTCTTCCACTTCTTCTTCTACGTCTTCATCAGCTTCGCTGTCGTCCTCGTCTTCTTCACTATCCTCATTAATCCTAGCCACATTCTGTTCAGCTGGCGTGTCTTGTTCGTTATCTTCATCGTCTAATGCGTCCAGCTCTTCTTGCTGGATTTTGGCGAGTTCAAATATACGTCTTGAGGTTTTGGGATCTAATATGACCTTGAAACACGAAAAGATGTGAGAATACTCTGCACAAGTAGGATGCGCGTACCTCGGCATTTTCGTCATCCTGTACGGATTTTTTTGAGGATTTTTTACGCTTTCCAGGCTGAGATATGCGACCGTATTTGACTTGTTGCTCGTCCTCGTCGAGCTGAACGAGTAAAGGATCGTGGCGGGCTTTGCCTGATGGTTTTGTTGCTCGCGGCATGGAAGATTGAAAGGAACGTGTGAAAGGCTGAAAAAAAAATTTGACGGAGGATCTAGACAGGAGCTATATTATTTCCGCTCTACTAACTGTCAATCTTTCCTTCCGTACCATCATCATGCCCTCCACCTCTGCTGTAAGAATATTTCATGTCCCTAGTCCTTCTTCGCCATTGAATTTACATTTCAGGTGAAAGTCCTTGACAAAAATGGCCAGGAAATCACCTCGGTCGGCTTCGACCGCTTCGGATTCGACAGCGAGGTCCCCATCGATGCCCTACGTTCCTTGTACCTTCGCTCTCATTATGTTTTGACTTCTGAGTCCGAGACCAATGGCGAGAAATCGCTCAATCCTGACGATGAAGAACAGCAACATGCAAAATTCACCAAAGGTCTTTCGGCCTATCAACCTAAATCGATCTACTATCCCAAAGAAAACTCGATTTCTTACACCACTCTCGCTCGCTTTCCTCCCGTCAAACTTCTTCCTACTAGCCAGCGCAAGCGTATTTTAGTCACTGGGGGAGCTGGTTTTGTTGGTTCTCATCTCGTTGATCGTCTCATGCTTCTCGGTCACGATGTTACTGTCCTCGACAATTTCTTCACTGGTTCAAGAACCACTGTCAGCCACTGGGTGGGTCATCCCAACTTTGAACTTGTTCGACACGATGTTGTGGAGCCCTTCATGATTGAATGCGACCGTACGTCTGCTATGTTTACGTGCTCAAAGTCATTGCTGATCTTTTTCGATAGAAATCTACCATTTGGCTTGCCCAGCATCTCCTCCTCACTACCAGTTCAATCCCGTCAAGACTGTCAAGACATCGTTCATGGGTACCCTCAACATGCTAGGTCTCGCTAAGCGAACCAAGGCGCGTTTTCTTATCTCTAGTACTTCTGGTAAACGATCATCCGATATCTGTTACGTTTCGCGTTGTTGACCCTTTACAGAGGTGTACGGAGACCCGGAGGTTCACCCTCAGCCCGAAGACTAGTGCGTCTCCGTTAGTATCTGCTACTTGCCGCGTTTCACTAACATCGCCTTCAGCTGGGGTCATGTTAACCCGATCGGTGACCGTGCATGCTATGATGAAGGAAAGCGTGTTGCCGAAACCTTGACCTATGGCTATCATCGTCAGGATGGTGTCGATGTTCGTGTTGCCCGTATCTTCAACACCTACGGTCCTCGCAGTAAGTATACGTTGTCTATTTTTTTTTTCACGTCGCCTAATTGTGGCCTACAGTGAATCCCTACGATGGTCGTGTTGTCTCCAACTTTATCGTCCAGGCACTAAAGGGTGAAGACCTGACCGTTTACGGAGACGGTACTCAGACTCGTTCCTTCCAGTACATCCACGACCTCATAGACGGTCTCATCTGTCTCATGAACTCGGATGAAACGCGTCCCGTAAACATCGGAAACGGAGATGAGTTCACTATTGGGGAATTTGCCGAGCTCGTTCGGGACATTGTGGAAAAAGTCCAGGAGGAGGATGGAGACAAGCCCAGTCGTCGTGTGCAGATCGTGTACAAGGCACTTCCTAATGATGATCCTCAGAAGCGTCGTCCGGACACCAGCCGTGCCAAGGAGTCGCTCAAATGGCAGCCGAGGTGGACTGTCCGTATGGGTTTGGAGGAGATGGTTAGGTACTACAAGGCTAAAATGGCTGAGGGCAGCCTCTAGATCGCTTCTCAAAAATTTCAGCATCTTAATTCTTGGATCTACGTTCGGATTCGGACTGGTATAATCGCCGGAAATAGGTTTCCTATCCATCAACCAACATAGCTTACTTCCTATAGGGTTAAAGGGTGTCGCCAATATAGAATAGCTCACGTTGAAAACCGCTAGTTTTGTAACGTACACTAAGCACTTGGGGCAGTGACTGTCATCAATGGTATATTCATGACGAGCGTGGTTTATGTATTTAAAAGTCCCAGGATCCAGGAATCTGTATCATACATTTGAGTTGCGATTAGTCTACAGATGTGTGGAAAATGTGCCGTAGATATGGTGTTAAGGGAAGGAATAAAGTCATTTAACGACTGAATAGTGAACTATACAATTACTGCATGCACGACAACACACAAAGCGAATAACATCGAGTGCCCATGGAATTAGTTTCCGTAGAAAGGGAATGCATAAGGAGGTACCAGTCTGTTTCCACCGTAGGGAACTTGCTGGAAGTACGGAGCATTGTCAAGCAAGGATCAAGCAGAAAACACAGGATCGATAATTGATTTATTTTAAGAGCCTCTGTAATCCGTTTGGCGTATTCGAGTTGACAACCTTGGCCATCGACCCCTTGATGACATGTTTGTCCACCGAGCTCGGACTGATTGTTGCGCGGCGTAGTCGACCTTGTTGCGCCAGGTCGCCCGTGACAGGTTCCGATTGCGGAAGCGGTAGCGCTCTTTCGTAAGGCTCAGCATCTTGCTTGCCGTTTTTTAATAGTGAAGCTATAGAAAAAGTTAAGACAGCGAGTTACTTTTGGAGCTAGTTTGCACTCACAACCAGCATACGAGATCCCGTCCTTCTCTCCTGTGAACCAATGTTGATTCTTTGCTTCAGAGAATCTATGGCGACACAAAAATAAAAGTAATGGATTAATGGAAAAAGATGAAACGTTGATTGAACACGTGAGATGCTGAAGGGAGAAGCTGATGCTAGAAAAAAACGCACCTTCGCGTTGCTCTTCCATCAGGCCCGCAGGGATTGAAAGCCTCACATTCTCCCTTCCGATAAAGATTTAATGAATCTGTCTGGGCTTGGATCACGTCAGGTGTCAAGCACGAGAACGACATTGGGCATAAAGGATCCCGAGACGCAATTGTCGCATCACCCGTCAATTGCGCAAGTTTTCCCAATGCAACTGCCATTCGCTCTTCTCTGCTTGTAGGACTGGGTTCAAGATCTGATCTATGTTTTGGTAATCTCGAGACAAATTTCGAGAAAACTTGGTTGGTGATGGAAGCAGTCCCTGGTACGATGTTTAATAGGCCTGCGCCTCCTACAATACGAGGTCGAGTGAGCATGTGATGAATCAAGCATCAGGAAAGATAACGCACCTTTCACCATATACAATATCGCGCCTCCTTCGACATTAACCAGATCCGCAGCTAATCTCTCGGCATATTTAGTTGGACTAACTTCGTTTCGGTCTCCCTAGAAGCGAGAGATCTGATGAGAACTGAAAGGCAAATTGGAGATGAATGCATGTAGCACTTACATGGATAATTAAGACGGGTTGGGTGATCTCCTTGAGCATGTGTGATTTCAGCGGTGTTCTCTGCTGGACTGTCAGAAAGGATGTCGTCTGAAGATCATAGAAAGGGGCCGCACATTCAATACTACATTGACCTGTTCCACTGTACGTGTTCGCCGGTAAGGAGGAGTATGAACCTCCCAGTATTGAATCAACTGGCAAAGTTAGATCAGTCATCAATGACCCAAACAGTCGGTAATGCTTTTGAGCATACATCATCTCGTAAATCAGGGTCGCACTCCTTTAAGACAAATCTCAGCTTCAGCGAACAGCCTAGGCAGAAAAAGGAGAACACGTACGGCTCCCACCAAGAAACGAGTCAATTCCATGCCGACATGTTCTAGCGATTCCAAATCCTCCGAATAACACCAATTTTGTACGACTTCATCGTACCCATTGAAAACCCATTTCATTCTGCTTGGCTGTTAGCAAATGTAATAGCCGCGGTCACAAACACATACTCTGTAGGCGGTGGAACATTAACTAACGTCAAGCTCAGGCACAGCTCTGGGAAGCTTGCACGGCGGGTCAATAAAACTGAAAATGGAAATAGGGTGAATTCTCGTGTGCTCACAGGATCGCCAGACGCAGAGCAGAGTTGACTGACAAAACCTCACATGCAAAAATATGGCATGCAGGAAGTTGCAGTATCTGATGGAAGAGAAGACATGGTTAGAACTGAAAGAAAAGCTACTGAGCACTATCACGCACCTGAATACACATCGCAAGGTCCGCTGCCTCGACCCACGAATCATGCCGTCCATTCGCTCTACATGTTGACTGTCCGCATACTCGCATGTCAAACGCTATGAGATTGAAGTTGCTTCCGAGTCGGGGGTCAGAAAACTGTTCTGAGCACCACGAAGAATCCAGGACTGTCGGGTGAAGCATGAGAATGGTTGGCTTTTCCGGGTCAAATCCACCAACGCAGTCGAACTCGGTGTTAGTGGTATAGAATATAGACGCATAGTCGTCCTTGCTATAGATGTCGACGTAAGGCATGCCAACATCCAAGAAGATGCTGAGTGAGAGAGAGAGAGAAAAAAAAGCCCTGATGGAATTAAGTCAAAAGTGTTGCAGATTCAAACGACCCTGTTAATCATGAAGCGCCGCTTCCGATCGCCGCCACGGTCCGAAATAGACAGAGTTGTATGGGGATATTATCAGATCAGCCCATCAAAGATAATAATCGAAAACATAGCAACGTCGCGGAACTTCATGAATTCATTGTAGACTTGCTTTCTTTCAGGGGAAGAGAAGCAAAGAGAAAGGTAAGAAACCTTAGCAGCCCGTTGTTGGTCAAGTTCAAATTGCAACCAACAAAGACAGGGACAACGACACTCAATTGAAATTGGGAATATTTACATAAATCTAAGAAGTTACTCAGAGCGCCATGTACGACATACAATTCTGCCTTACCTCAATGTTCAAAGTAGACCTTCCAGTACTTGAATGACTTTCTGCTGTCTCTATTTCAGAAATTGATCAAAGTAAGTAGAATTCGCAAATAGAATGGAAACTCATGCCTCTCTAGTCGATGCGTCCACTGAAGCGAACATAGTCGGGACACCCATCTGGGCGAGTGTCTCCTGTTGCTGCACAACGAGTCCGTCCCACGCAGGAAGTGCTCGTTGCGCATCAAAAGATTTCAACTCTTTTTGGAAAGTTTCCGACAGCATCTGACGATATCAATGATGATTGAATTATGGGAACTGAACCATCATAGTATTTCTCTCACTGAAGCTTCATGTTTCGAAATGCCAGAACCAATCATCGATGCCCTGGAGAACTTTATCAGCAGGCTTTCTGTCGAGTTACCTAGAGAGCACGAATCGCACTTTGTTTTGGCAACCTTAAGCTTGTCTTCATACTTGGCTATTATCGCCTTTCGTTCGTCCAAGAGCCGATTTTCGAGAGCGTTTTGCTCTTCTTTTATCTAAAACAGGAACATCAGTCAGAGGGCGGTACGAGGCAAAGAAAAACTCCGTGCAGACAGATTTCAAAGTTTGAATAAATTGCGGATTCGCGGAAAGACTCGCAATCACGGGAAGTGCTTGCTGGAACGTCAAATGCCGCGACTCATCAACTGTACGTATCGATGGAGTGGAAATAGGCTGAGGGACCGATCGAGAAGGAGAAAGCTCAGATGAGTGGTCGGTATTAGGTTCTGTCTGCAATTGAGATAGTAACTCCGCAACTGATGAAGACGGAGCGGAATCGGACTGTGATTCCTCTAGGCAATGCTCTTCAGCTTGAGGCGCGACCTGATTCTCATTTGGAGCACTTGAAGAGGCAACAGCCTCTTGCCAAGCCTGTGAAGATTTGAGCTGTTCAAGTAGGGCTTGAATACCCGCCGCGTCCTGTATAAGTCTAAATGCAGTTCTGGATAGATTGAACGCGCAAAACTCACATTTATGTCCATTTCTATATATGTATGTTAGTAAATCTTTACTACATACATAGCAAGTAAAAACGTTACCGTCATATAGAGAGGAATTCGTACCCTGGCGCTACTGAATTCTGGCTATGTCGATCAATTAGCAAAGCGGTGGCACGAACTAGCAATGCATTACCTGTCAACCGAAGTCCTAGTCAGCTATTCTGAAAAGAAAGTTTGCGCCAAACCTTACGGGCGTGTTTTATAGCCAGCTATTCGAGCCCGAACGGGAACTGAACATTCAACTCTTTCCGTCGTCGCGTGACTGGGGGTCTGTGCCTTCGGCTGACTAAGCCACGCGTGTCGCTCTCTCTCCGCGGACTCCCCAACTCCCTCAACTCCTCCGGTTACTCAACAGGGTCTCCTGGTATATCAACTCAAAAATAGCAAATTATATTCCAGCGGCGTATCTACTTTTTCCAAAGAGACAAAAAGAAATTATACTCCGTGTAAGCGAGTTTCTTTTTACATAGCTGCAGGGCCAATGCCGGTCAGCAACCTTGCCGTTCGACGTTCAAGGGTCCTCAGTGCATGGGTCCTAAATACATATAGCAGCAGCCATATGTACGGTCACCATGTCGTCCGCCTCGCAGCGACCGCCAAGGCGCCGGTACACGCATGAGTCAGTCTATAGCCACGGCGTACGCCTAAAAGCACGGATGCAGTTCGAATGCATTGGTACATTATTGTTCCACCCACCGGGGAAACTGGGACGCGACGAGGTCCGCACCCAATACGCGCTGTTTTACCTCTACTTACCGACGTTGCTGGATCATCGGCGACCGCATACACGATTTGGAGCTGGGGCGGGTCGGCGTTATAGGTATGCTCCCGGGAGGTTTGCAACTCCTGAGCACATCTGCCGGTACAGATACCAGTGTAGTACGCGTGTACAGTAGGTACGTGTGCCTCTTTCGACTGAGAAGGATTAGGGTCGGGCTTTACCAGACTACTACATATAACCTATATGAGAACTCTGAATATATTTGTGATACCAAATCAAAGGCACTTCTCTTCGCGTTACTTTTGTATGTCCTGAACACCGAATATACAGTCAACTTGGATACCATTCTCGTCATCTTGGCAAGCTAACAAGCAAACCACCTCCCGGAGATGATATCCGGTTTTGAATGGACCACTTCCCGAAGTAAGGGAGCAAAAGCAAAAGCAGCTATGTGGCGTTACTTGAAGGAGATTGAGGTGTTTGAACTTGAAGACTCTCACCTCGCCGAGACATTACAGGCCATTACTTGGTGTAGCCAGAACGGTTTAAAGTTGAGACTCTGTGAAGCTTTCCGGATAAATCATTTCATCAGACAAGCTCCAATCGACGGGTTAATAACGGAGACGGAGGTGCCTTACATGGTCTGGACAATTCCAGCTCGCGTCGGAGGAACGGGAGTCATAATACTCGACTTCTAATGATTATGTATTAGTCTGGTCTGATAATATAGTGAAGATCAAACCGCCGGACTTGTGAAAATGTCATTTACCTGACAAGACCCTGCGCATCGTGTAAACAACGTGCAGAGAGTGCCGTCGCATCGCGGCCGTACTTAGACATCCGCTCGAGTTTCAGAGACGGCGCGGGCTGTAAAAAAAAAAAAACATTTTCGGTCTGTCGCCAGGAAACTGGAAATATGGCATGACAAGGCAAACTGTATTCATCAAAACTGGAAAATCGTTTCGTCTGTGTGATCATGACAAACCTGCGCTGTTCTCCCGAAGATTTTGCCAATTGGATAAAACGCAGTGCGACGCGTCTTGTCTGATTCTACCTGTACTGGATAACAAGACTTTTTGCCCGGAAGACACGGACGACGATGTAGACCATATCCGCTGCTACCGCAATCAGAGTGAGACAGGAGGCATTGTGATGAGTACATACGTCGATTGGCAGTTGGAATTTCTCGAGGATTTTGGCAAAGTAGCTAATGGGTCAACTTAAAACCAGTCAATGTTCTTATCTAAGGGAATGACGTGCAGTCGAAGATGGGAAGGAGATCATGGGTGCATGAATGCATTGAGAAAAAATCAGATTTTCAATTGAAAACGTTGGAGGCAGAAAACGTCTAGGCACTTCTGGAGAGTCATTGCAAGGGAAAATTATGATACCCCCTACACGCATACATACGAAAGCCTGCCGCGTCGCGGTTCCGTCCCGTATCCCGAGATACGTTCCAGGGCCCGAGGTAAGGACGTGTGTATGTATGCATGCATGCATCACAGAGTCAAAATTTTATTCGTGCAAGTTGGATGTACAACAGTACTTTGCACGATGAAAGGGGCGGGCGGGGGCATTACGGTCGACTCGATCATTGCAGACGTGTTCCGCAATGGACAGCACGGATGCAAGGTATGTAAAATATGAAGCTAAGGAATATTTTTTAACTGAGAAACGAAAGTCATACGAGTGGTGATTGGCTGGTGTATGGATACAGCATGCTGGGTATAGAGTGAACTGGAGAGAGACCGAAGGTTCCCAATTTGGTAGATTAAGGTCCAACAGGGGCCGAACGGCCGACTTGAGATCGAAATCTAGTTAAGGTTAGGGTTTAAAACCGTGGAAATATTACTCCCTGGTAACCACCACCGCTTATTCTAATCCCTCATCACCACCTCCGCTGTTCCCTACCCCTTCTCCCTTCCCTTTTCCTTTAAATCCTCTATAGGTCTCGCTGTATCTTTTGTTCTTTTTCTTCTGTAATATTCCCCACAATGCCAGATACTGAACCCCAGGCTTCTTCTCATATGATGAAGACGACAAAACGCGGGAGGCCTTTTCTCAAGGTATTTTTTTTTCTCCTTATACTCCAGCAATTCAACTCAATCTCCTCCCAGGACACACTAGACCTCTTTGCGACTCTTGTTGTATCTCTCCAGCTCACAAACCACAAACAATTCTTCCGGACTTTTCCAAACTCATTTTCTACGTGCGTCTTTTTTTTTTTACCCCTCAACCCACTTTCTCATTCTTTAACAGAGACGAAGCCGCACAAAATTTGGCTTCCCTCAAGTTTTCACAGTCGAATCGAGGGCCCGATCCTAGAGAACCTTCACGAGTAGTGACGACAACCACGACGACGACGTTCTCCATGACCCGAGAAATGGCCAAGGCTATGAGCCAGCACTTTATGGATGCACGTCTCATTGAGAACGCTGCTGATCCCTCTTCGAATCTCTTCAAGGATAGAGGAATTTACGTCTTAACCCCCAAGGGCCTTCACGTTTTGGAACGTTTCATCAGCAAAAACGGTATCAATTCTGATCACCTACAAGACGTTTTCACCTCCCAACCCATATGCATCAAGCTTCTCCATCTTGAGCGACGATCTGCTGATGATGAAATCATTGTCACCCAGTCAGTCATCACTGCTCTCTTCAGACGTTTCGTCGGTCGTCAGGCAAACTACCCATCTCAGTCGAATCAGCCTCAGGATGCTTTCCAACGGTACAACGAGCGGGCCAAGGGTGTCTTCTTGATGGATGTAACGGAGCGTGCGCAGCCATTACTCGGCAAGGGTCAGCAGCATCACAAATACTGTTTCGCTGCAGTCACTGCCCTCGAATGGCTTTGTGACTTTACGTCGGTGGTGGGCAGGGAAGAAGCCGCGGAGATGGCAGCGCAGTTTGTCCGTTTTGGCCTCATCACTTTGGTCAGCGACAAGCGAAAGAACAATGATTCTGCGATCATCTTTACTGTGCGTGGCTCTGCACCGGGTGGAAACTCTCCCGTCAGCGTGCGTATTTTGTTTTTTTCTTTCCTCCTTGCTTTGTGACTCACTCGTCCTCAACAGCAACATGGTGAGTTCCGCTGCACAGCCAAGGCTATCTACAAGATCACGGACGAAGGACGCCGTGTCGCTCACTGGGACGGGTCGAGACCTCATGGCGCTCACGACTCTCCCAGCGCATCTTCCTCTAATCTTACCGCTGATCGTTCTTCTGTCGACACCCCTTCAGAGGGTGGGGAAAAGAAGAGTGATGCCAAGATTCACCGTCGTATCTCCATGGCGGAAAAGCTCAACACTAGTTACCAGCAGGCGGAGAAGAAGGCACCGAAGGAGAGCAACACTGAACGTCTAAACTATATTCTGGAGGAGCCCAGTTTGCGTTCGCTCTTCCGTGAATTTTTACGAACCAACTTTTGCGAGGAGAACTTGTCTTTCTGGCTCGATGTCCAGGATTTCAAGCGGAAATTCAACATCACCTCCAGCGCTGTCGCTGTCAACCCACCTTCTCGGTCCGGCGCTCGTACGACACCTGGCCAAGCTGCCATGGAACGCCACCACGAGTCTTTGATTTCCACAGCCTTTCTCATCTATAACACGTATCTGGCTCCCTCCAGTACCTGCGAGCTGAACATTGATCATGGTCTCAGGAATGAGTTGGTCAAGTACCTGGAAGAGGTGGTGACTGGTTTGACCGGTAAGGCGTTTGCCGGAAAGGTTGAGCCTGAACAAGCAAACGCCTTCAATGCCACGCAACTCCAGACGATGATCCGCCTGTACGAGCGAATTCAAACCCATGTCTTCAGGCTTATGGCTACGGACTCTGTTCCCAAGGTTTGTGGTTTCATGTTGACACTCGAAATCTTGACTGACCGTTCCACCGAAGTTCATCAAAACACCGAAGTTCCTTGCCATGCGCAATTGGGTTGAAGACTTTGATCCGACTGACGATGACGTGCGACTGCTTTCCTCGGCCCCTTCACAGCCTCCAGGCTTGAGTAACTCCAATGAAGAGTCTGGCGGCGCGTACATCACTATCTCACAGCAAGCTAGTGAACGCGAGCATAGACAACTTCAACCGCATGCACCGTCTGCACCGGCCTCCTCATAAGGGGGTTCGAGAACAGTATCTCTTTCCTTTTCTTGCATGGTCTGCTATGGACGATTGGTGGTTCTCTATAATTCGCATACTATGAAAGGTCATCGTATGATACGCGCCGTACTCTTTTCTATCTCTGTCAATATGCTCATCTCATTCACGTTTTCCCCATTTCCTTCCTGAACTTCATTTGCATTCTACACGTCTAGGCACGTCCAACAATTCCATGGGGCTTTGCTTTCTATTATTTTTTTTTTTCTCGCAATCACTCCACTGTCTATCCTCCCGCTTCTTTATTTTTTTCCAGACTTGTTGTCTCTTGTGTCGTGGTCTTGCATGCGCTATTTGCCTACCTCTTAATTGCTATTTTTCCGACCTTCACTAGGCTATAAACCACCTTTTTCGGCCCCACACCCGCCCCTCCGCCATTCTACATGTAATATTTTAGTACCTTAGAGCGATTAGTCACACAAATAAGAATCCCCTGTTGCATATTCTTATATATAATTGATTACATGAATGTATGAAAGTTTGTTCGGTGCCACATCAGATAGACAGATAGATACCCTACGTCCGAGAGATGAACAGGATCTTAGGCGATTGGTCCAAGGATTTTCAAAGTTCAGAACTAACTCTGGATGGGCAAACGGGCTCCACTGGGCGGTCCTGTTAGGGGGCACCTTATTTTTTCGGCCGCCGTAGATTCAGAGAACTTTATCTGAAGGAATGCATACACACATGATATATTGTATTTTCTCTTGGATCAAAGTTTCTTCTTAAATACTACAACCCAAATGAATGGAGATAAGAAAAAGGCACCTCCTCCGTATTCCGAACTGTCTTACTTGCGTACATAGAAAAATATGCCTCGACTACATAGGTACAAGTACGAGTACGCGCGCAACCAAATGCTAGTTTACACATCAGCAGGGGTGGTGCTGTTGACGACGTTGACCTCGATGAAGGTACCGGCGATGGCGTTTCCTAGGCCTGTTTCTCGAGCGAATGCGGAGATGTTGAAGTTGTCACGCGATGTTGCGGGAGTGACCAGCTGTTGGTTGTTGAAGTTGGCAGGTTGCTTGAAGACGAGTAAGACGTATCTGCAATCGTATCTCCGATTAGCTAGAGCGTAAAAGCTTATTTATTGATGGGTTTTACCGGTGGGCTTCTGATCCAGCCGGGGGGTTTGGTTGCTCGAATTCGGTGATAGCAGGTGTGCTGTTAACCAAAGCGTTGTTGGCTCCGACCTTGAAGTTTCCACCGAGGAAGTGACGGATTTGAGCTTCGGTTGGGGTACGGGGGTCCGGAGCATCGGGGTCTACCATCGCGACAACCTGTGATGGTTTGTCTTTGAGTAACTACCCGGCGACTATTTTATAGTAAAAGAAACTTACGAAGGGGCCGGAGCCTTGCGCTTCCTGAAGAGCAAAGGTTGGTGGGCCAGCAGTTTCTGGCGGAAGTCTATTCGTCAAAGTTCACGCATAATAGGATGGAAACACTTACGGTTCTGGTTGATGAAGTCGCCTGATACTGTCGGGATGGCAGGTCCTGAACTCTGGGGCCACGCTATGTCGAAGAGAACCGTCGGGTCAAACTCAATATCCAAGTCGAGCGGGATCTAAGCGCGGAAAAGTTTCATGTAAATGAGATTTATTACACCATGTAGAGGGGGGGCAGAAGCTTTACATTGGCCGTCTGAAATCTAAATTTCACCTGCTCAATGTCGACATCCTGAGCGCGTGCCAAGGTGAAAAGAGGCAGGAGGTAAGGCAAGTAAGAGAAGAAACGCATTGTAGTACTTCTGAGGAACTCATCACTCTATGACAAGAGCTTTTATAGCGACTCGTTGAGCATAATGAAGAAGGCCTGCGCGCAAAACGCGACCAACAGGATTTGGCGGAAGTAGAAGTTCTGGGAGGGTTCCCAAGCAGTCTCGACGGGCTATATTGGGATGAGAAATTTTTGCGGCATGGGCGCGGTACACTGATTCGGTATCCACTCGTAAAAGTTGTGATGAAAGTCGAAACGATGCTCGCAACAGGCGAAGCACATGAAGAAAGAACAGCATATACAATGGCGTCATCCGACAAACTGCCCGAATATATTGCAGATGCATAAATAGCTCGAAATCCACGACGATGAGATGTTGCAGGATATTTTTATCCTCCCTCAAATTCAAGGCGGTCCCGTTGGTCGACGAGTTTAACCTTCCTGCGCGTTATACGACTGCGATAGAGACACATGATATATTGTATTTTCGTTGGTTCGAAAATGTTGTTAAATACTACAATCCAAATGAATGGAAAAAAACACCTCTGTACTCCGAACTGTCTTACTTGCGTACGTAGAAAGATTGCCTCGACTGTATATGAGTACAAGTACAAGTACGCGCTACCCAGTGCTTAAGTTTACACGTCAGCCGGAGTGGTACTGTTAGCGACGTTGACCACAATGTATGTTCCAGCAATTGCGTTTCCTAGACCGGTTTCCTTAGCGAAATCGGCGACGTTGAAGTTGTCACGGGGCGTAGCAGGAGTGACCAGTCTCTGGAAGTCGAAAGTGATAGGTTGTTTGAAGACGAGGAAGACGGATCTGTAACGGGAAATCTCTAGTGTTAGCCAGAATACAAAGGCCCTTTGATGGCTTTCTTTGATTACCTGTGAGCTTCCGATCCAACAGGAGGGTTTGGCTGCTGGAAGGAAGTAATAGGGGGTGTGTTGCTGGTCAATCTTCCGTTGGCTCCAACCCTGAAGTCCGAACCGAGGAATTGACGGTCTTGAGCTTCAGTTGGGTTACGGGGATCCGGAGCATCGGGGTCTACCATCACGACGACCTGCGAACAGTTATCCTTCAGTAACTAATAGACAACTTTGTTGCGGCTAAAGACACTTACGAAGGGACCGGAACCTTCCCTTTCCTGGAGAGCAAAGGTTGGCTGAATGGCAGTTTCTGCGAGGAAACCCTTAGTTAGAATGCAAATGTCAAGCTGAACACAGTGGAAGGTGATGTTCACGGTTCTGGTTAATAAAGTCGCCTGAAACCGTCGGAATAGCAGGGCCTCGGCTCTGGGGCCACGCTATGTCGAAGAGAACCGTTGGGTTGAACTCAATGTCAAGGTCAAGCGGAATCTGAATGGGAAAAGTTTGACGTTGATCAGACCTTTTGCACAAGATAATGCTTAGAAACCTTACGTTGGCCGTCTGGAACCTGAATTTCACCTGCTCAAGGTCGACATCCTGAGCACCTACAAGGGCGAAAAGAGGCAGGAAGTAAGGCAAGTAAGAGAAGAAACGCATTGTAGTACTTCTAAGAAAATAATCATTGTATCACAAGAGCTTTTATAGCAACTTGTTGAGCACCCTGAAGAAAACTTGCGCGCAAAACGCGGCCAACAGGATTCGGAGGCGAAAGTAGTTCTGGGAGGGTTCCCAAGCAGTCTCGATTGGTTAAAATTGGATGAGAAATTTTCGCGACCTGAGCTCGATGCTCTGATTCGGTGTCCAGTCGTAGAAGACGCGATGAAAGTTGAGATGGTGCCTGCTGGTAAACCTAGGCACAAGAAGATGCGCGGACGATAGACAAAGCACGTGAGCACATAGAGTGGCTCATCATATATACTGCCTGAATATATTGCAGATGCATAAATAGCCTGGAATACACGACGATGAGATGCTGCAGGGTATTTTTATCGATTCAAGTCCATGCCTCAATTCAAGGCGGTCTCGTTGGTCGACAAGGTTACCTTCCTGTGCGTTATAGGACTGCGTTGGTTGGTGATCATACCGTCCTCCCCGTCGTTCTCTTTTATAACATACAGCATTCCACGATGAATTTAGCAACAGTAGCTATTTGCGTTTACCCTTTGCTCGCTTCTTTGGGGTATTTATAGACGATGGTAGCCATTCGTTGACAGGCTCTGAAGGTGTAGAAGCTTGTGAACTGGGAGACTCCCGACTCGTTTCCAAAGGAGGGGAAGAGGAAACGCCGTTTCGCTCGTTATCTTCAGCTTTTGCCGCTGCTGCGGCTATCTCTTCAGGGGTTACTTCCTCACCTCTCCGGATACGAGCAGCAATTTCAGGAGTGACACGAATACGGCGGACGTTGGTTTGGAAGCCAGGAGCTATCCAATGATTTAGTATCAGACCGTTGGATATTAATTAATACATACCGCCCTTGCCAATGCCAT
The DNA here is from genome assembly GCA_000827265.1 of Collybiopsis luxurians FD-317 M1. Taxonomy (NCBI): domain Eukaryota; kingdom Fungi; phylum Basidiomycota; class Agaricomycetes; order Agaricales; family Omphalotaceae; genus Collybiopsis; species Collybiopsis luxurians. Next base: position 958,743 of record KN834758.1, on the reverse strand, counting down.
GCACCCTAAGTCTTCGGGCCAAATACCATTTGCGAGTGAAATACGCCGAAACAAGGAGGATTGGAGGTACTCTGATGAATATACAGTGTAAATTGGCGATGAAATGATTGTATGAATTTATTTACATTATCCACAGAAGAGAGGGATATTCATCCGCTGAAGTAGAAGCGGCCATGGCGAACAGAAGCTGGTATTCAAGCCGTCGACGAGTGTCGTTCTGAGTTCGTTTCACTCGGCGTCGGGCGCCCAACAAGAAAATGCGACAAGCAGGATCACGTGTATAGCAATATTCAGAGAGTTTTTTTGTGAATTCCAAGCTCCTTGTTCCACTGAAAGCTCAAGCTAGAAATGAAATTCTAGCGCCCTTCAGATTGCTTATTATAAGATATAGTGTCGGACGGTTCACGAAGAGGTTGATCCTTTATTTTGTGTCCATTCCCCGCATCTAATGCCGTCGACAATGCCGAGGAATAACGCGTCTCTTGCTCTCAAACTATCATCAGCATCCACTAACTCTGACATTCTCGTTGGTTGCAACCTAAAGAACCCACGGGCTCAATTGTACTTTGAAACACTGTCAACCAAAGTCTCCAATCAGTCTCAAAGTCAGTTGCTGAGGTAAAATAAATACGTGGTGAAGATGAATCTATCGTTTATGTGCTGTAAATAGGAGGGGTACCTGCCAAAATGCCAGAAGAGCACCGCAGTTCAAGCGAGAACCGAAATAACACGTTGAGGAACTCTGTGTCCAATGAAAATCATAATCAAGAGCCACATGAGACTAAATTCGTTCAGGCTTTGAGGCTCTTCCTATACCTGATTCTTTTCGGTGCCTTGGCTGGTAAATTCTTTACCGGAAGCTTCCTTTGGGAATACGAGGGGAAATGGATACGGTTAAGGACGTATTTTCCGGTCAGTACAAGCTTCCCTGTTCATGCATCACGTCTCATCTTCTACTTCAGCCAAAGCAACAGTTATTTACCGAGAGCGCCCTGTCCAACTATGACGGGTCGGATCCTAACAAGCCTATCTATCTAGCAGTAAATCATTTGATCTCATTCTGCTTTGACAACTTGCTTACATCGTCTGCGCCAGATTGACGGAGATGTATACGATGTAACCAAAGGCAAAGCCTATCACCCGGGGGGCCCATACCATATTCTGTTCGTCGTCTGACATGGAGCCCAGCCCATGCTAGTACTTATTTGTTTCAGAACTGGAATCGATGCGGCGCGGGCCTTCGGTACAGGTTGTTTCAAGACGCATCGCACTCACGATTTGCGAGGACTATCGGAATCCGAGATTAAGGTCTGCAGATTGAAAATACCTAATACCAACTCAAGATCTTTGATGACTGCCACAGGGTGTAGCGCACTGGAAAAAGTTTTTTGAAAATCATAAAAATTACTTCAAAGTGGGCAAGGTTTCACATCCACCTATTGACCCCCTGAGCTCGATACCTGAAGGATGCGATACCAACGCCAACAGCAATGCTGGAGCGAAGAAAGATACTGCGGAACGACAGGCAGTGATACAAGGTAAAAAGATTCACAACGAACTTTAACAAAGATTGGCATTTATACGGTGACTGCATAATTAAGTATATCGGAATCAATTAATTTATCCACCGCCTATAATAGCCCGTATACCCTACGCCCGAGATGTGAAGAGGGAAAGACGGAAACCAGTGTTCACTACATGCCGGTATGAATGAAGGGAAGTTGAGCAGAGCTACAAAACCTACCTGGCCTGGATTTCCGTGGGTTTGCAGGTAATTTTTGATGATGGGGAAGTCGGCCATTGAAGCATTTATCATGGAGGTAAATGGGTTGCCTCCGCCCCGCCATTTAGCTACGACGATATTGCCTCGCCAGGCTTGTGCTTCCCTGAAGGCTTGACCTTGGATTTCACGGATAGCCTTGTTCACTGGGAATGGCATGCCATCTCGAGAGATTACCGGGTAGAAAATGATATATGGGCAGGCAAATTTTCTGTGCATTCCGTCCAATGCCTCGACGAGCTGCAAGCAAGGTAGAATCAATTCCATTCAACCGTTCCCCGAGTACAAAAAATTGGCTCTACCTGATATTTCCACGCCCTAGAGCCTAAATTCTCGGCTATCTAAAATCAGACGGAGGAATTAACTTGGAGGTTAAGTATGTATAGAGAGCAAAAATGCGTACATAATCCATGTGTACTTCCGGATGGGGCATCCGAGATGGGTTTTGGGTTTGGACTCCATGGTGAGCAGGGATTGTTATAGGACTGTATTCCTGCATTAGACAAGAGACGCTAACGAGAATTTCAAGGCCGAACCTAGTCATAAGCTGAACCAGTGAAGGAGAACGACCTTGATGTAAACGAGTTCAGTTTAGAGAACGAAGCAACACTGGAAGATCCACTAAACCGTCTGCAGGGAACAAGATGGCTTCGAAATTGAGAACTTGTGCCATGGTATTAGTGTCAATATACAAGTACTTTCGGGGGAATTGGGTGATGCATTTCATGGTAGAACCGAGCCCTTTTTAACTGGGAAACAACGAGGACCGCCGACAAGTCCGTACTAGTTTGGCATACAAGGACACGAGGTCGGGTAATTCGCCGTTCGAACTGCGAACCCCCACAGCACCACAGCACTAAACAAGCAAACAAGCGTAATCGTTATACGGGTGAAAGGCTCGCCCTAGCCAGGAGAATTAAAGGTGGATTTTCATAGCCACGGACTCTCGATCATGATCTCAATAACTAGTACTCCAACGGGGATCGAAATGGTGATAGTGTATATTTTGTTGTTATGGTCGAGAAGGAGCAGCCAGTACGAGGAGAACTATCAGAGTGAGCGCTAAATACATGTGTCATAGGCGCTCGTTGAAGGTGACTCAATCGAGATAATTCTATTTGATTCTCGCCTTCTGCCCAAGTTCTGTTTGACGCCACCGACAAAATTACCCCATTTTTAGATAAATATCTCTGCTCTCTCCGAGGGTTGATTCTGAGGATAGTCAGCTGCGTTTCCATCAGTACAACGCGCTGCAGGCCTCCAGGCACAAGAAGTCATTGGGGCGCTGTAAAAACGCCAACGCGATCCCTTGAATGCATTTTTTGATTTTATGTGACGCACCTGCGATTCGTATAGGTGCCCTCTCCCAAAGAACAGTGGTAATAGCTCACAATACGAACGCGTTTTAGGGTCCTGTTTCGTGTCCGCTATTATTATTGTGGGGGAGTGTTCACAGATCTTCTGCATCACATCGAAATCAGATTCAAACTCAGATTTGAACAGATTCTGCAGAACCACCAAATTCATTAGAATCGGAAAACCTAAGTAATCGGTGAAGCTCTGGTATTTCTATTGCACAGAAGATGGCTATGTTCGGGTCCATTCATTGCTTCTTGCTATGCCGCAGAATCAAGTGAAATTACCGCCCTAGAATATCATGGAACTGGAAATATTGAAGAAATCTCATTCCCAGGACTCGACTGTTCTCGTCCTTTTCTGGTGTCATTGGTAAGAATTCTTCATCGAAACGTTGAGATGACCGCCTTCTTTTAGTTCATCGGGGTTTTCTGCTGCACGATCAATTCAATCTCCGCATTAGCGAGGCGTCGAAGACGGACCTTCCTGAATGATCTTCTTTTCTTTTGAATTTTTGAGTTGGGCGTTTCAAGTCGGTAAACTTGACGGGCCTACGGTATGAATGACCGGGATTATATGCGGCGACTTGCTACAGTATCGTTTCGAAACGATACTTGGCTACTGTACTGTTCCTTAGTTCATTTTTGTTGTTAATACATGATGCATTGAAAGTCACTTCATTTCACAGAAACTTTACACAAATGTCCAAGGCGAAACGATGAGACGGAAACATGGAAAGTGTGAATAGAATCATGGGAACAAGCAGAGAAGGCAAAAGGGATTCGATAATGATAATCGCCTCATAGAAGCAGCTTCTTTGTCAGAAAACGTTCATGGTATATAGTCCGAACGTCCAGGATAATGTCGATGCCTGGGAGTTCACTGTTCCTCTTTAGCGGCATTCATGCTACCTCCGCACACTCCTTGGAAATGGTACAGGAGTCACCTCATATCGTCCGCCGAAGCCAACAAGTGTTCATCTTTCTTCAGAGGTCGATGAAAATTATTTCATTTGTTTGATGGAAATTAGAGGGAGAGGAGACGTCGATATTACAGCTCTACGAGGACAGTCTAGCCTTTCCGAGATGCTAACCCTCCGGTCTTCACTAGATCGATGAAGTTTCGATTCTGATGGTCCGGGTGAAATGTGTTTACAATGCGCAAGGACCACCATTGGGAAGTCGACCACTCACCAGCGGGATCATCCTTTCTCAACGTAATCGCCGCGAACCACAGAAAAAATGAGTCCCTTTCCCACCAAACTCCTGCTTTTAGCACTACCTCCACTCACCATCACACCGCCCGCCCTCTCCGGCACAGCGTCTCACATTTTCTGCGCCTCCCTACCGAAGTAGGCTCGCTCAGCCAGCTCAGCGAACCAGCCTATCTGAACGGAAAGCGGAGAGATGCCTACTTGTAACAGCCATATTGAACCTCCCAGCACGTTTGCCCCAGGGTATCCGGGTTTCTTGAATCCCACTCCCATTGCGCAAATCCCTGCGAGCCATCTGGCCGCACATCCCTCGACCGCACTCCCATTTATTTACTGACCTCGCACGCAAGGGAACAGGGAGGAGTTTCTACGGTACCGAGAGCACTCAGATGGAGCCCCTCGTTAGAGAATTATGATTTCCAACCCCTCGATATCCATATCTGTGCCCCAGGCTTGTGGTTGTTAATCTCTGCCATGTATATCACCGGGACCGCCAGTTATTTACTGTCTCGAAATCTCTATCTTCAGGCGGGACCTTGTGCGCGCTGCAAAATTCGTTGATCGACGACCAGTGGGGTACGACGCTGGTGGAGACCAGGTTGGACGAATCGCCAGAGGCTGAAGGTACAGAGAGTGATCAGGAATTTTATGTTTAGTGCTTTAAAAAATATTAGTTCCAGCCAACATGTACGTCTATTTAGCTGTGCTACTCGGCGGAGACAGTCGATCCCTTGTGAGCTGAGCTCGCCTGTCGTTCCTGTCCGGGCTCGGCCGTTCATTCGTGGGATCCCGCCTAGGGATGGAGACGTGTATATACGTATCTATCACTCGTGGCCATGGATTTCTACTATTCATTGTTTATTGTTTTCGGCTTCTTCCAGGAAAAGCCAGGTGGCTCTGAGCCGGAAAGCCAGACATATGGAACTGGGGCTGATCGACACTCGTGTTTTTAGCCATTCAGATAGTTGGGTCGGGCCTTTTTATTGCTTTTCATTATGCTAGCTTTATGGCAGCTGGCATCCTGGACAATGGCGAAACAATATTTTAGGTACAGCCCCTGGGCTTGATTAGAAATCCCGCAAAATAAGTCGAGTGAATCGTACCAGCTTCAAGACATTACAGACCGATTTCTAAGGCCCACATTGAAGTACTGCGAAGGGAGGCTTGATAAAGTCCTTTTGAGTCCAGCCCCAGGGTCTGGCAGCCAGTAAGCTTAATTAGAAATCGCACGAAATACGACAAATGAATCATAGCAACTTGTGAACGTTGCAGACTAATTTCTAAGGCATATTTTGGAGTAATGCGAAGGGAAAGTTAATCGCGATAAACCTCTCTGATAAAGTTCACAAACGCGTCGTTACTACGCGATCCGTGACTGTGTCCATCACGTGATTTTGAAAAAAAGGTTTCTCCCAATTCCCAACTTTGGGTCTTCGCGTCGCCATGAATGGATGCCTTTTGATAGGCACTCATCTTTCCTCACTTTTTCCGCAGTCCAGGGCTTCGTCTGTATACATTCAGACTCAAAGATTGAATACCCCGCTTGGCTCAACTGAAAAGGATTCAGATCCAGCAGAACATGCTATATATTCTTCTATTCTTCATACTCCAATAACTGGGACAATCCTTCTTCGGGTTTTACACGGAGGCTTCATTATCGAGCTTGTCTCTTTATCCACTCAATTGCACCCCCTTCGATTCGTGTTTCCTTCTCCAGTCCTCTTGTCTCCAGCAGTTTTCTTGTGGGAGTCGGACGAACTTCATCTCCTCGCTGTCACCACCACCGGATCCGTTTATCGAGCAGTCATTCCAATTGAAGGCGGTCTTGAGATCTGGCGCGACCAAGTGCAGAACATCTGGACGTCCGAGTACCTCATCCAGAATTTCTCCGGAACCTTCGAAGGCTTAGTCCATGTTCAAGGGACCCACTGTGTTGCAATAGGGCTGCCGAATGGATCATTGATGAGACTGGAGACAGAGTACTCCGGTTCAGGAAGACGCGATGGTGAGTCGCTACCATGACTCTCAAAATTAAGCTCAAAGTTTTCGTGTAGATGAATGGACAGAATCCATATTTCAGGCTGGATCTTTCCTGTCGACATTCAAGTCCTTTCTTCCGTCTCTTACGAATGCAAATACCGGCTCAACAGAAATTATTTCCATGGCTACACATCCCTGGCCTACGGACATAGGCCATATCTGGACGCTTTCGCGAGATCGTGTTCTCAGACTTTGGAAGCCAAAGATCGGCTGCGTGGCCGCCAAAACACTGCTCCAAGGCTTTGCAAGGGAGTCCTCGCCTATACAAGGGAACACTTCTCAAGGAAAACCCCAAGTGCTACTCGATGCCGAACATCAGACACTATTACGCGTGTTGTCGTTTAATCACGATCCCGATCATTTCTACGTCCTCGCTTTCATTCCTGCTGTCTCTTCCTCCACTTCTGGTGGTCACTTCCAGCTTTTGGACACGTTCTCTGACCAAGTCACTGAAGTAGGAACAATTCAGTGCTCCAAGCATACTGCGCACTGCAACTTGCAAGATTTTATGGTCATAGACGGCGTGTTATATACATTGTGGGACCAGCAGGGTCAATCGATGGTCGAAAGAATTGTTCTTGACTTGGTCTCTATCAGCAGCGGTAGCGTACAGATTTCACTTTGGGCAACTGCTTTGTGTGCTCCAGAACCCGATCTCACCCCCGCGTATCTTGAAGAGGTTCTGATGGGCAAAGGTTCCATGACGGACAAGTTCTTTGATGCTGTGATGAGGCCAGGCGTATTCTCCACTCTAACCCTTCGAACTGCTATCGATCAGTATACCGATGCTTGCCTTTCTCTACCCGGTCCGCCGCCCCATCCACTCACAATCCCATACGCTTCCCTCGAAGAGAACATCGCCGCAGTTGTAGGATGCACTGTTAATCTAAACCGTGATCCACGCACCGGCGCTTTACAGTATGATACGTATTGGAATGCACTGAAGCGGGATTGGGAAGGATTTATTGCCCGTTGTCGAGAAATAGAACGCAGCGCCCGTTGGCCCCTTGTTCTCGGTGCCCAAGGCCAGGGAGACATTATCGTTGTGGAACGGGAGCGTGTCAACGCTCTAGTTCCTGAGGACCTACCGATTCATCTCTACCGAACTCTTGCGCATGATCTGCGAATAACAGACTCTCAATACGACCTGTTTGGAATTCTGTGGAATCTTCGACAGAAAGTGGGACCACAGACAATGTTAGCGCTGGAAGGCTGCCTGGTTGATCTAATGCATCAGGAGATCGCCTTTCCTTTCGCCGACATACTTCAAGATCAAGTTTCTCGCTTTCACTTCAAGGATGTTTTGGATGATGGGGCCAGAAATTGGCTTGCTGGTCGTCTATCGAGCATCGACAATCTTGAAGATGCTATTCGAACGTCCCTTGACGTGATAGGCGGTCTCGACATGGGTGTGAAGAGGGAAGAGGATGAAGTCGAGTTACTCCTCCCCCCACCGGATTCTGATTGGTTTAGAGGCCTGACGGCCTCTTTTGTTATCGTATCAGTCAATGCTCGATATAATCTGTGCCTATGCCTAATGGCATACTACTTCTTCCTGGTGGATAACCTCCTAGATTGGGATCCTTCGTTGTTGGCGGAAGTGTTTGCTGTTTTCCGGGGAACTGCTACCCTAAGATACGTCGTCCAGCAGCCATCTAACGCTGCTACTAATGCCCCTTTGGATGACATATCCTCGGCGGACGACGTGGTTTCGCTGCTACAGAACATGCAAGTCTCCCGTAACCGAAACCTTTCCACTCCTACATACTCCCTCGTTCACCGCCTGCTGTTGCAAAGTAGTACTAACCACGTACTTCCAGGAGCAGCTCACCGTTTTCTTGACGATACCGGTTTGCTGCAATCCATAACTCCATCGATTGCGTCAAGAGCAGAGGTCCTGTTCTGTGAGAGGCTAAGAGCACTCGGGCATATGCTTGTTTCTCGTGAACTGCTCTCATGGTTGCCTAGAACTGCTGGAGTATCGTACGTTCTCGCCCGGATCTGGCTTCACGCTGGCCGATCGGATGACGCCGCTTTGCTTTTTGAAAAACTCGCGGGATGTTTCGGTACGATTCGTGCTTGATGGTTCCCATTCTCATCTTCTGACTATTCGTTAGGTCCAGATAGTGCCCTCGGTAAAGAAGACTGTGAAGCATTACAATCTGTACTTCCGTCGTCACAGCTATTCGATTCCGCCTTCTCCTTTTATCTCTATATTGCGGCGATGTTCAAGTCAAACTCCTACCAACACCACGAAATCATTTTCACCCGACTTGCGTTATCTGTTGCCTCCCCAAATGCCGATACTGCACCCTTATGGCACACTGTTGTCAGAGGGTACATAGATCTAGGATTATTCGATGACGCTTATGCTGCCTGGATTTCGACGCCATCGGATACGCAGTGAGGACTCCTGTTTAACCCCTGATAATGGGTATTCTTAGCATCTTTACAGAAAACGTGAAAACATCGGCCACCTCGTCTATCGGATGTGCGAACATGATCGCGTAGAAAACTTACTGTCCTTCAATTTTGCTGGATATGCCGATGACGTTGAAGAGGCGCTTTCCTTCAAAGCTCGTAATGAAGACCCTCTTTCACGCCCGAGTTATTCGCGAATACTCTATTCGTGGTTCCTTCTTCGGGGCGATTATCGCAATGGTGTGGTTTTTTCTACTCCTTGGCATCTTAAGACGCACTAATTGCCACGTTCAGCGGCCTTGATCATGTACCAGAGAGCGCGTAAGCTCCGAGGGCTCATGGTCAAAGATCCATCTCTCGTTTCGCGCTTGGCTGGTGAACAATTGGAAGCGTACATGATTTCAATGAACGCTCTTTCACTAGCAGATTCAAAAAACCTGTGGTTCCTATTACCGGGTTCCGTGGACTCCATTCCGGAGGTGAAGCCTTTCGCTTTAGTCCTCGCGGATATTCTAGCAACTGACATCGGTCCGACTGCTTTAGAAGAGACGGCACATTACCAGTAACATTCCAGAATCGAAATTCTCTCCTGGAAAATACGAAAATGAGATCGTACAACTGGCAGACATCCAGTATGAGTACACACTATTTTCCGCGCAGCTCGATCTTGTGGGGCGCGATTCTTCCCTACAACCGGCGACCGGTAAGGTGTGGTTTTAACACTTGCGTTAGATGCTGAACACTAGTCAGAAATTTTCCTTCCGCCGGCTTCCATTGTATTGAGATTGGCGCAATCCAATCGCTTCAATATGGCCTTGGCCACTGCTCGCAGCCTTGAAGTTGACATGACGGATCTATTTGCCCATTTGACAACGCAATGCCTCAGGCTTTCTCACAATCCAGATGTTGTCGTGTGAGTTTGTCCAACTTTCTTCTTTTTCAATGCAACCTTGTTTACATTGTTCCCAGGCGAGAAGATACCTCTGATTGGCTGCTCACCGATAATGTCTTAACCTGGCCGGGCTCTGCAGCAGATAGAGGTTGGAGATATTTGCGGGAGTCGCTGAAGCGACACGATGGGACCGAGACCGATTTCAAGTATACAAAAATCACGCTAGAAACAATTCTGGGCGTTCAAGCATCTTCTCCGCCGCCTTGGCTTGTGCAAGTCTTGGAGGTACGATTTTCTGCCGCCCAACCCCCCCCCCCCTCAAGTCAACCGTCGCAAACAATTGACCTTTTTTTCTCTTGTCCAGGAAAACCACCACGAATACCTCATACGTGTTTATTTGCGATTCGGAAATCTCGATCAGGCCATCGAGCACACGCTGTCGCTTATCCGAAAGGTGGGTTTTTTTTTTTTTTCTTGACTGTTGTAGGGCAGAGGGGTTTTCGTCGGATGTTAAACTTCCCTGTTGCATCTTTTTTTTTCTGTCCAGGTCGACGGCCAATTAGCTCGAGAAACCCCCAAAAATGCAGCGTCTACGTGGCTACCCTACACGCTCATCGATCAAGTGCTTATGGCTGGAATGGCTCTAGAGCCAACGCCTCCTCGACTCTCAGAACTCCGCATGGAGGTGACGAATCGTGTGAAGCGTATGCAAGAGCTTGTCAGTTCTAAACAGCGCTGACAATCGCGGATTCTGGAGTGTATGGCTGTACTGTAGATATTTATATAATTCTTTGTATTATCTGCTGTGAAATTACCTGCTTTGCTGACTACAAAACTAACATTGAACGGCATATTTTCGACACGAATCAAACACAACGCACGAGTACAACAAGGATTTCGGTATGGCTACAGCAAAACATCAGTATAGGATGAGATTTAAGATAACAACGCAAAAGGAGAAATCATAACGCAATAAACAAATGATATACATATGTACAACAACAGAATTCACAAAGCCCAGCCAACCTAAAAAACCAAGAACGGATAAGGAAAACCAAGGCACAACTGAAATCAAACGGATGTTCATTGATTTCGAATTGCCAGCCCATACAGACTTAGTTTAAGAGGGAAGATGAAAAAACGAACCAAAAAAAAAATAGGGAAAAGGAAGAAAAAAAAGGTAATAGATAGGTAACCTCGCAAATTATGTACATGAATGAAAGAAAGATAGGGAAGACTGAAAAAAAAAAAAGAGCACGATATCTAGGACGACCGTTCCCGAAATCGATTTTTGTCAAACGAGAAATTCATCCACCGCCCATCTTCATGCTCGGCGCTCAGCGCTCACTCACCCCTGAAGATGCCGATGATGCGCTACCGCACTCGCAGAACCGGAAGGAGGTCTGAACCCATCCAGAAACTGAGACCACTCTCCCTGTCCAAAACCAACCGCCGCACCCCACATGGAGGCATCGTCGACATGATGTCCTCCATACTGTCCGTATCTCGACGAGTCATTATACACCGGCTGCTGCGACGCATACCCCGATCCGGCAGAACCCGGGTAAGGATTCGACGAGGCAGAAGCCGGGATCGCAGCCAGAGTTTGTGTATGCGAAGGCATGACGGTGGGAGACATATGAGAAAGTGGAGAGGCTGGGTGCTGTTGTCCACCACCACTAGCGCCACCTCCTGCACCGGCTTGTAACTGACTAGAGTTAGTTCCACCCGATTGGGGGTATGACGTTCGCATGCTGGACATTGCATGGGTTTGCAATGATGACTCGTAAACGGCGTGCGAATGTAAATTGGAGTCCTGCCCTCCCAAGTCAGAGTGTGTGTGAGAGTTGGGTACAACGGTTAATGGAGGACTGACACTAGAAGAGTTCATTGGAGAACCATTGAGTATATGCCGGCCACTCCCATTGCTGTTGGGACTGCTATCCATAAACCTTCGCGGATCGTGTGAGTCGTGATACGGGAACGCCAAATTCCTCACGACGCTGAGTATACGCGCACGCTCCTTTTCTCTCTGATCCTTGCTCTCCAGGTGGAAATCGACGCTATAGAGAGGCGCAAGCGCGAAAAGAATATCATATGCCTTGTCTGCGAAAGTAATCCCCCGACAAGTTTCCAATGTGTGAATAGCCTTTTTGATAGAGGCACGGAATAGGGAGGCGCCGGGTTGGTCGGGATTGGCGATCAACTGGAATGAAAAGAACATTGCGGCTGAGAATGAATGGAACGGGCCCCAAGTCATATGCCCTGGAACCGCCAAAGCAGAATTGGCCAAAAAGTCCGGTCTACTCTGGGATACCATGGTAATAAGCTCGCTGGCCGCACCAACTGCAATCTCAAGACTCTGAGAATGCTTGTTATCCGAAGAGTTCTTGTTCGAAGCGGAGGAAGAAGATGAGGGGACTGGACCAACTGCGGCGCTAGCGTACGGCCGATGCAAAGTGAATCGAATATGATAATAACTTGATCTGATGATCACACTCTGCACACCCAATCGCCGAAGGTTAGCATTTGGACTAGCAAGATTGCGGGCGACTCTGTATTCGTCGAGACTAAGCTCTGATGGAAGATTGTCCATCCACTGCGTGAGGGCACGATCGTTGGCCAGGACAGAGTCGTAAGGCACTGTCCGCACAGAAACTGCGTCATCCATAATATCTCCGAGAATGAAGGCCAAGCGGAATAAGGCGATATTGGGTAAATATAATCGGCCTGTTTTATCGATAGCGGGATCGCAGTAGGAAGGCAGCTGGGTATCAAAATGATGGGAAGCAATACAGAGAGGTCGACCAAACATGAACGCTTGCCAACTACGCAAAGGTTAAGTGAAGGTAATGAGGAATACACGCGCTGTACGTACCGTTCCAAGAGCACTATATGCCACCACGCCCATCTTCGCCTCTCCGCAACATCTCTGTGCATGCGCCATTTCCCAGGATCTCGATGAAGGCCCATCGCCGTACCAATAGTGACTAGTTCCCCGCGTATATGCCAAACCTCTTCGCTGTCATTTTTTAGCATATTGAGATAATGTGTTCTGATCAAGTAGAGTTCAACAAGATCCAAAGTGTAGCTTTTGGACTCTTGCTGTCTCCGATGAAGAGCCTGAGTGGAGACATCAAAGAATTTCTGGCCCAGCTGCTCGTGTGTCTCGGTTAATGTTTCAAGAAGGGAATGCTGGGGTGGAAGATAGTGTGCCGAAACTGCCATGATTACGCAAGCGGTGGAGAGAATTATTCGGTCAGAATTGAGACCGCTCTTGAAACGGTCCCAATTGTGAGTAAAAGCAGACTGGTTAATATGCCTGTATATCCAATTGCAATACTCGAAATAGTAGGCGATGAGACCGTCGATAACTTCGACGTTTGGAAGAAGAGCAAGAAGATCGCGGTCATATTCGGGGGTCAGGGAGGGAAAGTCATTGGTAGGCTCATCGAGGGAGTCTTGGGCGGCATTGGATAAGAGTTCTTGTGAAGGCTGGCGGGACTGTGAGTCATCTTCGGAGCCTCTGGAACCTTCGTGTTGCTGTCGTAGTACTCGTAAGAAGAGAGGATGAAGATAAAAGTTTCAGAGACGCACGGGAAGAAGGTGGACGGCAACGCTGGTGGTACCAGCATAAAGGCCTCCCTGCACCTTGCTGCCAAGCATACCCGGTGGCATTGCCGACCCGTTTGGAGCAGGGCCGCTGTTGACGTCCGAATCGATAGGCTCCTTTTTGGGCACTATGCTTTCACTGGTTCGGCGATGAGTGCTGACGGGAGGAGCATGGGTGTTTGCATTGCGAGTATGGGGAAATACATAAGATTCCAGCATTGAAATAGAGTGTCGTAGCCTGGCAATCTCTGCAGCTGGGTCGATTCGAGCATAACTTTATCGACGTTGAGCACGGCAAAAAAAAAGGTAGCAAAAATACAGAAAAAAATACGCACTGGTGATCATCTCCGCGGACGTATGAATCGCCTTCGGGGCCTCTGCCATCCTGATAACACATAGCAGAAGTGCCTAAGAACGCGAAAATTCACATTGAGAGGAAAAACAGGGGAAATGTCTAGGAAAGACTAACCGCGAAGAACGCACGATGAGCATGGTCGATTTCTGGCTGCTGGTGAGCAACAAGGCAAGGGAATGATGGTTTTAAGGGATTATACCTGTCGCATTTGAGTTTGCTGTTTCTACAGGGCTCACAGTTTATGGCTTTTCTGGCACGCTTTTGGGGACGAGTATCGGCCGATGAGGAATCTGCAGTAGAACCCGGAGTGGGAGAAGCCCTAGCACGAACGACGCCGGCAGTCTGAGAGGATTTCGGAGGTTTCGGCCGCGATGAGGAGACTGTTGCAGACGACGATGAAGAGTCTTCAGGCATGGTTAGGAGATGAGGACAAGGGAGAGAGAGGAAGGAGGTGGGCGGGAAGGGGAATAGGGAAAAGGAGAAGTGACCAAAGAGTCATGACATTTAATAGAATTCATTCAGTCCGATCTAAAGACACCAGTTTACATTTCTCATAATATACTACACACACTAAGCTTTTCTCTAACTTCTGTCCTCGAGGCAATTCACCTTCCTTCTATTCAGAATCTCAAGTCCACCCTATGTAATCCCCTCATGTAATGTAAAATACTTAACCTCACTGCGTAAATAAAGGATCATTCAACGTCTGGAAAGAAGCCGCACTGAAAAAAAAATACTCTTTCTTCTTGATCCAAACTCAATTCCAATCTTCCCTTCCGCTGCAAACGCAAATATATATCCATCACCCCATCCTGATGCCGTTGCTCCGGTACCACTTTGTATGATGGATGGCGGCTCCGTCTCTTCCCTAATTAACTCATGCCCGACAGCGCTGCCTCCAGCTCTTTCAATCCAACCTATTCATGACATTGACTTTTCGGGCTAAAAAGGTAGAATTCTTTTCCGGTATACATCGTCTATTCTTACTGTCCCTGAACTAGCAGTGTAAATTACCCCGGAATACCAGGAAAAAAAAATACCGACAAACTTCCACCCCACTTCGCCCAGGCACCCAAATACAGTAAGGACTTGCCTCTTTAGCGTCGTTATGATCCCAGAGACCCCGTTCCATTCTTGTAACCCAAGTTTTTTCCTCACAACCATAGCATATGGACACGAACACATTGCAATTGCATCCGTAACTGGTCAATCACGCATTTCCATTTTGAATAGGATATTCTACAATAGGCCCAATGGGAGAGCACGTCTCTTGACTTTGCCGGCCAGAAATAGCCTACCGTGTAGGCTTTTTCCGACTGATTTACTGCTGGGAAAAGTGGCGTTTGTCGTCCTGTCTGACTTGGCTGTCGACCCCATATCAACAATCACGACACGGTTTGTACATACCATATTGCTTTGTACCGTCTTGAGAGCGCTCGAAGGGGATGGGGGTAAGGGAATAAGACCTTCAAGATGACTCTGTCTGTCAAGTATCCCTCATGCTGTGGCAATCGCGGGTGGGCGGTTGGACTAATTCCTGATGCGATTTAAAACAATTGTATCGATCTAAACCACTGGGTACAACAGGTGTCTATACCCTAAATCTTGTATGCTTCTTCACTTATCGATTCCGTCCCGCTGCACCCTTGACCATCCGATGGAAATAGCGGATATCCTTCCTGGAACGGTTAATGTCCACAAAGTACGTATCTTAATCTCCTTTTGGTCCTTTTGTCATTGTTGGTCATGAGCAGTTCCTCTGTCGATGTAGTGGCACCTTTCTGTGGATACGTATATGAGAATAATATCTTTCGAGCGCATGTATCCAGGAGTCAATTAAGGAACCAGGGCTTGCCAATTCGGTTGCCCTTGAATCCAGTTCAATGGGAGTCTGGATCATTCAAACTTTTGGAGGAAAAAAATCTCCACGGTGCGTCATATACGGCAAGTTTCTCGAGTGAAGAATGAAGTTTATCAATTTCCTTCCATATACAATAAATTGCAATGATTGTACCCTCCAACTGGTGCCTCTTCTACATAGCCCTCCGACGTGTGTGAGTGTCCAAGTCACAAAAAAGGTTCGTCCCGGGAAATCGGGCACACGAGCCAACCTGATGGATATTTTTAGACGGGTTCGGCGAGTGGCTTCCAGTGAGCAAAGTCTGAATTAGTCGCATCACTGCGCTAACACTACTGTATATACAGGCTATATTTAACACAGTGATATATATCTAGCACTGTCTTCAAGTCAGACTCAAGTTACTACAGCAATACGCAGAGTCAAAGATGGTAAACATGAGGAATGATAAGTTAAACACTTGGTGTTATCTTCTATTCACCGTCTCAACTTTGATCCCGACTCTCCATGTACTACGTCTATATGCATATATAGACCCGAGTTCTCGGCTGACAGTACTTCAAGTTAGTCCCGGTATCGAGTTCAATGCTACTTAGCGCTCACTGGTTGAAACCGAAGAAACCCAAATGGCAGGCTCAATCGGCCATGGCCGTTTGATTCGTCAGAGTTGAGCCGCAGTGGACATCATTTAATTCGACGCATATATTGAAGGAAAAAAACCAAATTAAATCATATGTAGTGCCAAAGTCCAGCCATCCAAGCACGATCGCTCTCGATGGCTTCTGGAATCTTCTGAGATCCACTCGGAGACCGTTGAAACAAGTTCTGCGACTCCTAATACCTCAAACGTAGTTCCAAGTGATCTGGACATCTTATGAGGTACATTCCAAGCCGGATTCGCGTTTTCATCAGGAAAGAAGCGTTTGAAGAAGACGTGGTGAGGTATAATGAAACACGTATGTACAGAAACGCCGAGCTGAATACACCTACACCGACACGCCTGAGTGCCGATGAGAGGCAGCCCCTTATATGCCCGGTGGACACATCATCGGCGTGCCAGAAATTCTTCTTCTAGACTTCCAGCATCGCTTCAGTTATCGGTAACTTACACACAACTCGAGGCAACTTCTCTCTCAGAATGCTGACCAAAGTTCGTCGGAATCGATATCCATCCATCGCAATTATACAGCAAGTACCTTACTGCCACAAGGCAAGGCCGTCTTCCAAATCTCCGTCGATATTTGTCATTGTGGCACTATGCGTGACCAAGGAACGTACTTCAAGTCTCTTCTTCGCGTCGAATAGGTAAAGCGCTACCAAGGCAAGTATCTATGCAGCTGCGCGGGGATCAAGCTAGTGGGAAGCCAGTCGGAACGCCCAAATTCCTTGTACTGGTAGCTAGCCCCAGAACAGCATCTCGAGCAGCAGCATACCGTGATTGATTGTTTCCATTCGGTGTAGATTCGGTGAATGACCATGCTCTGATGGTCTAGATACCGATGAACCCGTCAAGATTGAACCGTGTACTGGACGGATGCCTATCGAGATCCCTATGTTTTCTGCTGTAATTCATACCTTGATAAATCCTGTCAATCTTGACAACAGCTTAAATCTAGATTTTAATCCTCATATGTTAATTAAACATGGTACCTAAATGACTTGCGGTATGGTCGAGAGTCGAAGTTCCTCCAATCACTGACCTATCGCATACCAGCTGGGTATGGGAAAGCGGGATGTCCCGTTCTACAAAAGTAAAAACAGGACCGTTCAGAGCTTGACTTGAATAGCATCGCGGATACCTGCGCGACTCAGATATCGGGTACTTTCATCCAACCAAAATGAAACGGGGTTAATCTTCCAACTCATATCCAATGACACCGATCATTCACTTGCATTTTCGTTCAATCTGGCCTCGAGTCTGACTATCAGTGTGATGCTAACATCCCGCATCTCGCGATCCTACGCTCTATCCGAGTACGCTTCTGAATCGTTTCTTGGCGATTTCGAGCAAGCCGTCTATCTCGAGGTATTATAAGCCTACGGAACCGTCTACATCGAGGACGATTGGTGTTAGCCACTTTAGGCTAGTGCGCCTACGGAAGACCTGATTATTCGCGGTGGAAAGGAAAGAGACTCCGAGTTTTCCCTTCACTCCCACGAATCCTTATAGCGGAAATCGGAAGCGTTGGTCAAAGCGTCCAAAATCATCTCCATTTGGGGAAACATTGATGGACGCATGATGAACGGTCGGGTGCTTCCGCGACGAGTCCCGGGCTTTAACTTAATGCAGGCAAAAGTCATATATCATTTCCTTTGCTTTGATCGTATTCATTTACAACTACTCTCGGCAAGGAATTTTTCAGCAAGAAGGTTGCATCGCTTGCACTTGACCAGTGCACACTGCGGCAGGAGGTTATCTGCGAGCGCCTCGAGGTAGTAGCGTGGCCTTGGGTTATAACCTACGTGCTTACGATTACTACTTATAGTAGTAGTGCTATAACATCGATCGATGGATGCGACTGGCGCGTACGATAGCCACTGGGCTTCACGGAGTTAGCGGGACCTCCACCTCTGTCCCGATTGATTAGGATTAGAGTGGAGGAGAGATCTTACCTTTTGTGAGTTCGTGGACTTCGTCGACGTCGCTGAGTTGTATACTGGAGATCCTCAGCCAAGCCTCCTGAATTGTGGTGAACAGTTTGTACTAGCCCCACTGATCCTGATTCTCATCTGGATCGCCTACCTCCGCCTTTATACGAACGAAAAGGTAGATAGGCGGGAGGCGATTGTTCCATGTACAGTATACTTTTTCTTAATCACCAGGGTGCTCTCAAATTCGCTGACCGACACCGCAACTGAAGTCAACCACGTCCGTGGCGCAACAGGTCTGGAACAACGTAGGTAAGCATGTGATCCAGAGTCGAAATGATGAAAAAACCCCGAAAATTTGGAGTGTCGAAAGGCAAAAGGGGAAGGCATGACACTTGACGCGTGCGTTCTTCCGCTTCAGACAGCTTTCACGAAAAAATCCCCTGTTAAAAGCTTCGTATTTGGACATAACTGCCCGAGGGAAACCAGGCAGAAGTTTATTTCTGTCTCTATGTAGGACAGTATATATCCATTCTAAAAATCCCTTCCCCTACCAGTGCCCCGTATTTCCCGGTCTTTTCGAAAATGAGTGTATGCGAAGTCTTCTAGCACGACATGACTCATGGGCGATGAGCGTGTCCATTGATGATCAGACAGTAGACATAGACTACAAAGGGATTACGCTCAAACGGGAAAAAAGTTCCGAGTCTGATGACTCTAGACCCGCCGAACAGCTCGGGACATAGTCCACAGTATTATTGTACAATCGACTTGCAGAATATTGATGTTCTATGCCATGGCCACTGAGAGAACTGTTGAACCTCTGATTCAGCGTGACGGAATTTGCCCTGAAAGCGAGTTCTAGTGGAACTCACTATGAGTAACAGCGTGGCATTAGCATAAGCGTATGAATAGTGAGTATATCTCACATTCGGCGAGCGTGCACATCTAGTATCAGCAAAGTGTTGTGAGAAAGGGGTTTGAGGGAGAGAAGGCGGCCGAAAGTACTATGAGGAAGGGGGACAGGTAATCAACGAGTTGAATGCGGTTCCAGAGCGTGAGCGAAGCAAATTTTTTGCTTCAGTAAAAGTCAAAAGGTTTACATGGCATATCACATTCGCAGCGATGTAACTACGCTAGAAAGCTCACGCTTCCCCGAGGTGAAAACAATGCGAATCGATTGCGGGAAATGCTTTGCCATACTTGCCAGTTTGAGACCATGCGATATATGTATGGCTCTCCAAATTATCATTTGAGAAGGTACCATCGATACATACGCGACTCACTGAGCGAAGGTGTGACGATCAGGAACCTGCTCATCTCCACAAGAACCGCAAACACTCCGCCTACTCGGAGACGACCCTCGAAAAAGGCACAGGGGATCCGAACGAGCTCTGGAAAGGTAGGCGGAATCAGAAAATACTCTTGAAGGCGGAGATCGGGGGCTCCTCTCAGAAATCCTAGCTCAGAAGATGAGGAACTAGAGTGCCACTCGACCTTATCGAGTTGAATTGAGAGAATTAAGCATGTATACTGAAGTTAAAACGGAGATGGTAAGAAAAGGTAGTTACCTCTCCTGACCTCGCGGGCGTCTAACGATATCCCCGCGTAGGGTTTCCATAAACCCTCAAGGAGCTTCCTTGGTACGCATAGACTTCAAAGGAACCTAAACATCAGAACGTAAGGAAATTCAACGGAATTCTCACAGCTAAGCGAGTCTCAGCATGTTTTCATCGCTGGGAGACAGAACTCAACAGCACAACATTCGAGGAATGTTACGAGAAATCTATTCTTACCTGGAGGATGCATCGATAAAGTCCACGGCGCTGCGATACTTGGAACAAAATTGAGACTCCGCTGGCGAATTTACCCAATCGCAGGCAACACCGCTGAACACGATGTCTGGGTGTCAGAGCCAGAGAGCAAAATCTTAAAGAGTAATCGAAGGAAGCAATAGCAAGAGTTGGCCTTTGCTGTAACCACCACCAATAGCTGCATTGCGGCGTTAAATTGCTATCACTGATCAAGTTAGAGGAAACACAGACGAAAGAGGCTACCGAGTCCGAGGCTGCGCAGAAGTATTCTATCCAGTACTTACTACAACATGCTACCTTTTACCAGCTGAAGTGCAAAAGTCCGTTGATATACCAAGTCCGAGGCTGCGGGGAAGTATTCTATCAAGGTAAAAAACAAAAAGACTTGACTCCCCCAAGGAATCTCGGAAAAGCTATTAAGTTTTATCAAGTTAGTGAACCTTTTCGTCGGATATGTTCTGTACAAGAAGCTGGAAATCCTTGCTGGCGATGTTGGTTGAGTCGGGATGTAATTGACTGGAAATTTACTAAAATGGAAAGAAGGGCGGCGAAGATTCTAGAAGGAGCCCGATGGCCATCAAATACTCTATATAGCCCTCACACCCAAAAACCTTCTCCCAGGTATTTACTGGTTATGGCTGACGTGTGTAATTCTACTTTTCTTTCTTCCACTTGGATACTCAATCTGCGTCGTCCATTAGGCTAACGCTCTCAAGGATCAGGGAAATAAAGCTTTTGCCGCTAAAGACTGGGACAAGGCCATCGACCTCTTTTCTCAAGCAATCGCAATCGATGGCAGCAACCATGTATTATACTCAAATCGAAGTGCTGCATACTCGGGTAAAAGGAACTGGGATGAAGCTTTGAAAGATGCCGAAAAGGTGCGCGATTTCTCAACTTTTGGTCGCGATATCTAGTTAATACTTCGCGATTTCAGTGTATCCAAATCAATCCTAATTGGTCGAAAGGGTATGCTCGAAAGGGTGCCGCTCTGCATGGCGCAAAGTCTTACGATGCTGCGATCGCCGCGTATGAAGACGGTCTGAAGATTGAAGACAGCGCCCCGCTGAGAAAAGGTTTACAAGAGGTGAAGGACGCAAAAGGTATGCTATAGATAACCTAATCCGTACGGGGAACAAATTAACTTCTGCTCTCTAGCCACCGATGGTTCCGGAGGAAGAGAAAATAATCCTTTCGCCAGCATGTTCTCGGACCCAAATCTCATCGGAAAACTCGCCAGTAACCCTCGCACATCCAAACATCTATCTGATTCGGCATTCGTCCGAAAGGTAAATCTACTGTTCCAAGAGTTGCAGATGATCGCGGACTGACTCGTTATTAGTTACAAATGATACAACAAAATCCTAATTTGGTCGACATGAGCGACCCCAGAATGATTGATGTACTCGGTGCTCTAATGGGTATCGACATGCAAGGATTCTCGCGACCCGAAGGTTCGGAGGAGATGCCTCCTGGCATGTCCGAACCATCTCCTCCATCATCTCCTCCTCCCTCAGCTTCCTCCTCCTCCAAACCTGCTCCGCCGCCAGCAGAAGATGTAGAGATGGAAGAAGTAATCGACGATGATGATGCCAAAGCAAAGAAGGAGGCGGAAGATTTAAAGAAAGCCGGCAGTGAAGCCTATAAGAAGAGAGAATTTGATCAAGCTGCGAAATGTTTCCAGAAAGCTTGGGATGTATACCCCAAGGACATCACATTTTTGACCAATCTGGGAGGCAAGTACAGCTGTGTTTTACCCTTCTCGTTTACGTTCTCACCCACTTTCTAGCTGTTTTCTTTGAACAAGGAAACTACGACCAGGCGATTGAGACATGTGAGAAGGCTGTTGAGGAAGGTAGATCCGTGAGTTGCCTTCAACATACTTTGATTATCCGATTGTCTTATGTGCATTATAGATACGCGCCGACTACAAGCTTATTGCGAAAGCCTACGGTCGTGTGGGCTCCTCATACCAAAAGAAGGGTGATCTTCCGTCTGCTGTCAAGTACTACGAAAAGTCTCTTACGGAACATCGGACACCGGACATTTTGAATAAACTGCGGGAGGCTGAGAAGATAAAAGCCGAAGCTGACCGAATGGCTTATATTGACCCAGAGAAGAGCGCTGTCGCTCGTGAGGAGGGTAACACCCTCTTTAAAGCGGGTAACTTTGCAGCTGCCGTCAAGTCGTACGAAGAAGCCATCAAGCGCGACCCCTCGGACGCGCGAGGGTACAACAATCGTGCCGCTGCATACATTAAGCTCGCAGCTTTCCCAGAGGCGCTCAAGGATGTCAATAAAGCTATCGAGGTTGATCCTGCGTTCGGTACGTCATTTACCTTCTTTGCTCTATACTTGGAATGCTAATGATTCTCATCCCCTCTTGGCAGTGAAAGCCTATATCCGGAAAGCAAACATACTTGTTTCAATGCGCGAACATACCAAGGCTCTAGAGGCTCTCCAGGAAGGAGAATTACATGATGAGGGTAACAAAAACGCGTCCGAGATTAAGCAGCTCGAGTACAAGATCCAAATGGCATTGTACGAACAACGGGGCGAGGAAACACAGGAGCAGACTTTAGAGAGAGCTATGCGTGACCCTGAAGTTGCAGTGAGTGGTCTTGTGCCTGATTCATTGACTTTTCCTTTTTCTGAACTTTTGCGCGTTTAGGGTATCATGAGTGACCCTATCATGCAGCAAATTCTGCAACAAGCTCAGAATGATCCGTCAGCACTCCAGGATCACATGAAGAACCCTACTGTGAAAGCAAAGATCATGAAGTTGGTGAATGCAGGTATCATTAGGACAAGATAGTTTATTGGTTCGCTCTTGCCGGTTTTTAAAGTCTTTGTCGTGTTCTTTTTGCTGTTCAAATATACTGACATATATCAATCAATTCAATGCGACTATTCAAAGCTTCTTGTCTCTCGCAGAAGTCGGCACAGTTTTATCACCTTTTCTCAAGCTGTCTTCCGATGTTGTCGCCTCACCTCACGCCAAGTGGTTGGATACTAGCTTGATTGATAATGTGCGGGTCTAGCGCTGGGGGTGCAACTTAAAAAGTAAGCCATGAGGTGAATGCGTGTTTACCCCCTAGAACGGAGCCACTTGCACAGAAAGGACAGAGCGAAAGAGAACGATCCGTTATGCGAGGATTAGCAGATTCAAACGAGGATGTCATTTTTCTCGTTCTCGAGATGATCAGGGCCTCATCTTCGAAGCAGCAATACCTGAAAGATTTGCGTTCATTGTCACTTACCTCGCGATATCTCAGGGATGTGTGCTTGCCAGTGATATTTCGAAGATTTAAAAGGACTTGGGATATGACCATTCGGCAGCGAAAGGAGATTCTTCCTCTGAAGTTATGTCAACATGTAACGTGCGTAAGACCCTCCTCGTTCGTGTTACGGTTTCCTTATCTCACCCCTCGATTGCAGCGTGTTCGAACTCGATGTCAGTGCCACCGGGGATATTCTTACTGATGAACCAACAGACATAACCGAACGCCTAGCTGCAGTCTTGTCTCGAATGGAAAAGCTACGAACGTTCCGTTTGAAAAATTCTGCGGAACGTGGGCCTTGGCCAGCACTCCTGAGTGCTATATTTAGTATTTCGAGCTTGACGTGTCTCGAGATATGGGACTGTCCTTGGAGACGACCAGAAGAGAAATTCAGTCGAGCCGATCTTTGTCTTTCCCAGAAGTACTCCCGACTGCAGAAGTTCGTATATCGGGTCCCGTTCACTGACTGTTTCCCTCGCGAATCCGAATCATACGGCCGTCGCGACAGGGTGCAAGGTTCAGTGGAACTCTCGAATCTCTTGGTGTTGGTCTCCTTAATTCACGAATCGGCTGAAGTTTTAGAACTTCCAGCTGAACTCGCGTTGCACCTGATTGCGGAGTTTACCTATCCAAAGCTTCGGGGGCTGGTTATTCAAGGACACGAACCGCTGCACTCATCTGACTGGACCAAGATATTTTATTCAGCTCCGCTACTTCGAGATTTTCACATCCAAACTCCTACCGGCTTCACAGAGTATCCAATTCACAGAAAGGGCGTTGGTGGAGCCACAGTATCCCCGTCCCACGGCAGCGGCTCGATCGCGCGGAACATCTCCAATCTCGAATCGTTGACCATATCTAACCTTCTCGGGAAAGACTTGGTTTTTCATTCCCTAGCCTATGCCAATCTCAGGAAACTGTCGCTGAAGACTTTTCCATTGCCGGACGTCCTCGGTGCGCGATGGTCGAATATTCATTCGAAGGTTATGACGAGCAGCGAGGTGTTGAGTTTCCTGAGTACCATTCAGCTCCCGAATTTGGAAATGTTCGAGCTGTGTTATGTTGTTGATGTTAAAGAGGGCTCGATGCTTGCTCGAGTCAAGTCGTCCTTTCCGGGTTTGGAGGCATTAGAGATGCACCGTTTCCGTCCGTTAGCCATTAAAAACTCGGATTGCGATCCTTTGGTGAGTTTCTTGCCAGTCCTCCGTGAAAGGCTCCAATGACCGTCTATCATTCTTTCCACTGCTCTATGTAGACATCATTACCGGATGGTCTCGCCGCCATGCCTAACCTCCAGCATCTCAAACTAAATCTCGACTTCCCGGAACGGCCGAGGTGTACGGACTGGCGACGCGAGGGCCCAGAAAGTTACAAAGGATTTCGACAGTTTTTGAAGAATGATATTGTGACGGTCTTTGCTACCAGTATACCCTCCATGAAGACGTTAGGTATCTTATTTCACGATGCATTCTCCAGCTACTGGGAAACCTGGGAAATTACGAAGGCGCGAGGGGTGGTTTCTCGGCAGTCGCAAGCTTTATAACTTGGGTGGTTTGGGATGGTCATAACAGTAGTAGGAAGCACCTATTGTGTATAATTATGTCGTTCGAGTCTGTATTTCCGCAGTTTTGTATCGGTATGAACAATGCATTCCTTTTGCAGCCTTGTACCAACTGGCTGACTTGCACTGCTATTCGTCAGTCAACAAGCTGTGGGGATGGATAGATGGACAGATTTCGGGTATCTATTGTGCCTTTCAATCACTTCAGTTATCCACCACGAACAAGAACCCACCAGCCTCAATATCGCCGCTCTCGTCTGTTCAGGTCCCCATAATACATGAATAAGTCGCGAAAGGTATGGTAAGGATTTTATAATTGGAAGTGGCAGTTGATACGAATAGCCACATTTAGACCAGTTCCGACACCCCTGTCGCCCAAAAAAAGACGAAGCAAAAAACAGTGAGTACAATCATCGAGTTTATTTCCCTTGAGGAAGATTAAGTGAAGCATATGTTCAGGACGCTACCTCGAAAGTCAAAGCCCCTCCTTCAGGATCGCATTCTGACATTCTTCTGCTCCTCCGAGAAGAATTGAATGTCTGGGATTCCTTTGAGAAGACCGCTTCGATCTGGTTTCGAAGTGGCTACTTTCCCTGCAGCGATGCCGATCTCGAACAAATGAGCGCCGATATCAAAGGGCTTGATTCACTTTCTGCTCGGTGCGAACAGGAGATGGCAAGAAACCTCACTTACTCTCGTAGTATTCGAGAGATGTCAAACCTTCGGAGGCTGCGAAAAGATCTAATTCGGCGTTGAAAATTTACTCATGATCTCATCTCTTCCGTTCGAAAAATCCCACCGGAAATCCTATTAGAAATCTTCAATCACCTTCCAGTGCGATATTCAGATCCTGCTGATAGCGGATCTTTGGATCACTGTCAATTTCACCTCGAGATAAAGACTGTAAATTATCGCAAGGTGGTTGTGAAATGCCCTACCTTGAAGTTTACTTGGGTATGCGCTTACTGGCGGAGTTTGATGTCCCACCTTGTGGAATTCGATACGAGTGCACACAGACTACGTCGAGGACTCTCCGAAACTGTTACACCTTTTCCAATATTACGTGTCACGATCAGGCAAGACACCGTTAACATTCTATCTCTCCGCACCCTATCCTCTCAAGTCTCTCAAATATTTAGTCCATCCTGTGGTTGAAACGCTGTTGAACAACATCGACCGGTGGCATCGTGTTTGCTTCTTCATAAGCTTTGTACCAGAGAGGTTCTTCTCGATTCAGGATAGATTCGGAGAATCATTCCTTCCCAGCCTGGAGTATGTAGAAGCAGGAGCCACACCATTACCTGTACAACTGCTCAAGCTGCTGTTATCCGGCCCCAAACTGCAGGTGTTCAAAACATCTGAGTCGATAAAATGGGGAAAATCCTTTGGACACAACTTTCTCCAATTAAAGACTTTTCAAGTTGGCTCCATCCTTCCTCAAACTGTCACAATGGCCGACCTTTTGAAGCAGATGCCCCAGCTGAAGGAGTTTTACATAATTAAAGAGGATGCGGACGGGAGCAGCCTAGCTGTCACACCTGCTCAAAACCTGAATCCGAATCCTTACTGCTCAAAAATCACAACACTTTCTGTGTCACTGGGATATGTTTGGCCGGGGACATGGATTAATCTTCTCTTGCCTTGCTTAGAGATATTCAAGTGCCAGGCTTCTCCTTTGGTCACATTCGAACAACGGCATATGACCAACTTTTCTGAACTTGCCAGCGTCCTTAGCCGATCCAATTGTCGGTTGGAGAAGGTCACTTTTTCAAACATTCCGGCGAAATCTGCCAAGGACTTCCTTGATTCTCATCCATCTACTCCAGAACTCAATTATTCGGGCGAGTTCGGGACGATAATGTATGATGAGATATTCACCCTCCTCACCGTGCCTCAACGAAACGACATCTCCGCCGTGGCAACAGCACCGAATCTCCAAACTCTGTCCATTAGCACTCCTTTTTACAGATACACAACTGCCGGGCACTTGCCTGAGAATATCTCTATGGCTCTCAGCCGCCTACCGGGAGAGCCGAGTAATCGTGGAGAAGAGACACCCGCTATCCGAGGATCTCATTTGAAGGTTTTGATTTTGGGCAGGAAATTTCAGAGTTTGAGCCAGGAACTTCGGCGTCGGGTTCCTCTGATATTACGAGTTATGGGGACTGTCGACCAGCTGCCATGACTATGTCTCAAGGATAGTCGATTCTGAAACGACGGAGTAATGTGAATCTCTCTCTTTACACTCATGGCAGATCGAAAGCGTCTTCTAACGAGAGAGTGGAACGTAAGGTGCGATTTCCAAGTGAGGTACGCATGGACCTACTTTGACACCAGCATGGACCCGTTCAGCTTCTGTACTTATTTAATTCTATCCTGAAGTCTCGACACGGGTCTTGTTGGTACTAGAACTATCCTGGAGACTAATAACGATAAAATACTACGGTCCATTGCCCGCTACTCCCTGTAAATACAGCGTACCCTCTGACGCAAGTCAAAACAATGTTGCGAACGATTCAAGAGCGTGTTGGTGTGTTGAAGTTAGAGAATGAGACTCTTCCGCCCCGTGAGCGGGCAATACCTGGAAGATCTATGTTTATTAATATCACTCACCTCCCGCAACCTCAGGACCCATGTGCTTGCTCGAGATTATAAAGGGTTTCCGAGTCAGCAGTTTTTGATGAACAATGCTGCGACAGTTCTTGTTGCCAGTGTACTCTTGACGAAGACTTTAGGTACTATTCTCTAGTCACTGGGAGAGTCGGGAGATCACGAAGGCGCGAAGGATGAGCCCTTAGCAGTCACAGGATATGCTTACAGGCCGTTCAGGATGATTGGGATAGTATAGGAGATAAGCTTTGTGCTTTTTTACGTCTCTTGACTCAGAGTCTCTATGTATGCAGTTCTGCATCGGTACTGTATAATCAATGCTTGCCTTTGTAGCCTCATATCAATAGGCTGACTTGCACTGCTATCCGTCAGGCAATAAGTTCCGGGACGATTCCGAACACACTTCATCGTCGATTTCGAGCGGCTATTAAGATACTTTTTACAGCTTCACCCATCACAGACTTCACCCGGAATCTTGCTCAACATCGCTGCTCTCGCTCATTTGAAACCCTGCAATACTCCATGAATAACTCGCGAAAGGTATGCTGAATCTTTTATTTCTGGAAGTAGCAGTCGACCAATAGCTCCATCCAGACCGGTCTCAACACTCCTACCGCTCTACGGAAGTCAAGGCGGAATACAGTAAGTACGACTATCAAGTTTAGTACTCTTGAGCAGGGAACCGAAGCATATATCCAGGACCCTGTTCTAGAGGTTTCGAGTGTTAAAGACCGTCCTTCGCGATCAGAATCTGGCATTCTTCCGTTTCCGATACGAGAAGAATTAAATGTCTATGATTCCTTTAAGGGGGTCGCTTTGACTTGGGTTCGAAGTGGCTACCTTCCCGGCACCGATACCGAGATTGAACAGACGAGTGCCTATGTCAAAGGCCTTGATTCGCTTTCCTCTCTGTGCGAACGAGAGCTGGAGAGAAACTTTACTTATACTCGCGACATTCGAGAAATGTCAAGCCTCCGAGCGCTGCAAAAAGATCTAGTTCCTCATCGAAAATTTGTTCGTTATCTCATCTCACCCATCCGAAAACTCCCACCGGAAATTCTATACCAAATTTTCGAGCTGAAATATGCAGGTACTTACAGAGGATCTTTGGATCACCATAAATTTCACCTCGAAATAAAGGGGACAAGTGTGGATTGTCCTACCTTGAAGCTTACTTGGGTATGCTCTTACTGGCGGAATTTGATCATTGCTCGTCCCACCTTGTGGAATTCAATGCGGCTTGAGGTAGATTACATCGAGCGTTCGTCAAAGATGATAGATATTTTCCACTATCACATTTTGCACTCAGCTAGTGTTCCGTTGACGCTTTATCTCTCCGGACAATATGTTTCCAGATTAACTCCAGTTCATCCTGTGATTGATGAATTGTTGAACAATATTGGACGATGGTATCGTGTTCATCTCGCTCTCAGCGGGCTACCCGAGGATTTTTCTTCATTTCGGGATATACCGGGAGGATCAATTGCCTCCGTCGTTCCCATCCTGGAGTATATGAATATAGGGACTTCAGCATTGCCTATGCGACTACTCTCATCTTGCCCAAACTTGCGGGTATTCAAAGCATCTTCGATATCGTGGCGTACATTCTCGCGATGCGATTTTAGGCATTTACGGACTTTTCAAGTTGGTTCCATCAATCCGAGTAATATCATAATGGCGAACTTCTTAAGGCGGATGCCTCAGCTGAAGGAGTTTTACATGACTAACAATTACACAAATCGAAGTGGCTTGACTGCCATACCTGCTCAAAGTTTGGATCCAAATCCTTACTGCTCAACGATCACGATACTCTCTGTGTCACTGGGATGTCTTTGGTCGGGAACATGGAAGAATCTTCTCTTTCCTTGTCTGGAGTCATTCAGGTGTCAGACTTCTCATCGGGTCACATCCGAACATATCGCCAGCTTCTCTGAGCTTGCCAGCATATTGGCTCGATCGGATAGTCGATTGGAAGATGTGATATTTACAAACATTCCAGCGAAAACTGCTAAAGATTTTCTTAATTATCATCCATCTATCTCAAAGTTCGAATATTCGGGCGAGTTTGGGGCAACAATGTATGATGAGATATTCGTCCTCCTCACCGTGCTTCAACGAACAGACATGTCTGTCGTGGCAATAGCGCCGAATCTTCGAACTCTCTTCATAGATAGCACTCAATACAGGCTGCCTGTTGATCATTTACTTGAGGATATATGCTCTATGGCGCTCAGTCGTTCGGTAGAGCCGAGTCATTTTGGCGAAGAGGTGCACGGTATTCGGGTTGTTCAATTGAAGGCTATGATTTTGGGTCGGAATATGGAGAATTTGATCAACGAACTTCAGCGGCGGCTAGCTTCTATACGAGTTTCGGAGGTTTGACAATGGCGGACGTTCGATATCTCGAGAACGATATATAGACTTTTGAATAGTTATCATCACTTTGCTACAAGCAAGATACAGGACTTACTGAGCTGCTCAAATCTCTGTCTACGTTAGTTGCAATCAAAAATTGCTCTTTTGAGAGAATGGAACAGTGTAAGGTGCAAGTTCCAAATGAGGCATGCGTAGACACGCTTTGACACCAGCACGTGTCCTTTCAGCTTTCGCGCACGCCGTAGTGACCAGTCCTTCTTGCTCTTCCATCCTGGGGCATCAAAATGGGGCTTGATGGGATAATAATACTGGATAATAATGGGTAAGATGTCATGGCTCTGCGCTCGTTAATAGCTCTAAATACCGATGCAGACGACCTATCATACAGTCAGGCTTTCGATCTAGCACCCCAGCATACCCGCTGTTGCATATCGACGCCGTGAACGACGCTCTTCAAAAAGCAGAACACTCTACAGATATTGACCCGGTGATCTATGTGGCAACTTACAATGCTCTAAACGGCTCAAGCGCGTGCTGTCATGTCGAAGTTGGAGATATGAGAATTCTGTGTCCTGTGAGCGGCGATGGTGAGCATCGGATACGCTTTGCACCAAGAATACTCTGTTAATTGCTCGATAGTGGACCCACTGCTAGCATTTGCTTTCCTGCAAACCTTCATTGATATACTACGTGAATACCTTGGAACAGTATCTGCTGCTACCGTCAAAGATAACTTTGACATCGTTTATCAAGTGCGTAGCCTTGTTGTTTACCATTCTATTTTTGCTGAGTTCCATACGGGTCAGCTCTTCGAGGAGACTCTCGATTCCGGGGGCCACCCTCTGACAACCTATTCTAATGCCCTCCGGGACATTGTGATTCCGCCTTCCTTACTGAACAAGCTGCTCAGCGTAGCCGGGACCAATTTTAATTCCACCATAAACTCTGGCTTTGGTGCAGGAGCTGCAGCGGGCCCATTTTCCTCTCCATTACCTTGGCGAAAGACAGGTGTCCGATACAACAATAATGAAATATATTTTGACATAGTCGAGGAACTCAAGGCAATTGTAAACAAGTGTGAACTTTTCTCGTCAAGTCGCTCGACATTACCATGCCTAACTTTCCGCTAGGAATGGCGCTGTCGTATCCAGTAATGTCCGAGGGAGGATTGAAGCCAATGCAAAGCTCTCAGGTGTGAACCATACCCCTCGTTGTTTTCCTCCCATATTTATCTTGGTCGACAGGAACGCCCGATTGCTCTCTCAATTTCAGCAACCCTCACGTTTTATCAGATTGTGCTCTACATCCCTGCATTCGGTACGTCACCGGAGCATCTCTACTGCATATTCTTCATCATTCATTACAGTTTACAACGCTGGAATCGCGATAAGATCCTCTCCTTCGTACCACCAGATGGTCGATTCACACTCATGGACTACACGTACTCTTCACATGCCGTTCCGTCCCAGTCGCAAGCGCAGGCGGTAGCCAGAAGCAATGTAGCCCTCCCTTTCACAATCAAGGCCAATGTTGAGCTGGAAGACTCCGGTGGCTCCTTCGACGTAACCCTTACCTCGCGATATTCGACGCACGCGCTAGAAAAATTTATCGCAGAGATGCATTTGGGGCAAGGTGCGGGTGGTATACGGTGTAGCGTATCACGCGGTACAGGTGGAGGAGGATTTATCAACGCTGGCGGAAGTAGAAACTTCGATACATCTGGGACTTCGAGTGGTGCTTCATGGTCTTTCGATACTCAACGGATGGTGCGGTTGTCTGTTCCTCGTTATGCCTTTACAAACTAATGCCTTTGTAGGTGTTACGATGGGAAATACCAATTGTGCCCCCTTCCAGTAGCTGGTCGCTGCATGGCTCGTTCTCTACTCCGTGAGCTCCATTTTATGTGAGACAGCACTCGCCATCCTCACAGTGTGTCCTAGAAATCGTGTCCCACGTCCCTCGCATGCAATTCGTATTCGATTCGATATCTCTTCTCATACATACTCAGCCCTGAAAGTGGATCAACTCAAAGTGACGAATGCCAAAGAAAACTATAAACCTTACAAAGGTGTCAGAGGTCGATCTTCGGGTAATATCGAGTGGAGATGGTAATATAATGGAAGAGTAGTAAATATTGTAGAAACATCAGAGTATCCTGGGTTCATGGTAGCTATCAATTGATACTATCTCCATAAACAAGCGCGAGCAATACTATCTATGTACCAGAGCTGATAACGAAAATATTGGTATAGGAAAACTTTTGCAATTCTTACTTGACTCTGCTCAAACCTGAGAGATGTTAAATATACATACTAAGCGCTAAGCTTTGAATTGACCAAGTTTAAGGATTTTCAGAGCCCTCAAGATTGTGCCAGCTGTCTCCCGAGAAAGGATGTTAGTTGATACTCGGACCGGTGCTTTCCGAAGCCCATGGGAAAAGACTGTTTTCACCATCCTCGCTTGTTTGACAGAAATCCACATTGTTGCAAATTCCCGGATGGCGCTCAAATGCTTTAAAATGACATAAAGAACATAATATCCGAGACATGAAATAAATCAAGCATTTTTCATGCTTCCCAGTGCTGATAAAGGGAAAAACCCACTGTTTGAACACTTGAAAAATTCCCTGATTATTTTCAAGCTCGACAATTTCATGAAAAGTTCAAAAGTCTATTTGGTAATTCTAATTTAGTGTGCAGGAAAAAGTTTGAGAATAAACGGTCCAGAAATGCGCTCAAAATATTTTCTGCGCAAGTATCAACTGTAGGTACGTTATCAACTCTGGTATTTAAATAGCACAGCCTCGAGCATGGTAAGTAACAATGAGGTCAAAGTTCCATCATTGTTCCCTTCACGCTGTCAACAATTTTCTTAACCTCCCATTTCAAAGTGCCTTCAAACATCTCTGGTATACCCAGTGAGCCAGCAGCAGATTGTGCAATATATTGGAGTGATATCCAGATGGAATCGTGAGCCTGCTGTTGATCGTCTGCGCCGAGCACGTCGAGCTCTTCTCCGTTTCGGAATTCCCTAATAAATTGTTCGAATGAAGGGTCTCCAAAGAAAAGAAGGACTTCATGAAGTTCCTGGAAGAACATGTTTACTGACAGATACAATGAAGGAACTTAGGTTACTCACCTGTTCAGTCATCTGCAGTTTGCCTTTAACAAGCTTCTGCAACAGTTCTCCGCAGCGGATCGCGTCGAACTGCGGATGAGTCTTAGTCCGTGGGCCAGCTGCAGTGAGTGAGGCTTTCAACTGAACGTCGGCGGCGAATTTGACCCTCTTCTGTGGGGCGGCATTGCCCTCGGGATGGGAACGTTTCGTGAGAAGCATGGAAACGACACCGTTTAGGATTGCCTCATGAGGTTCCTCAGCTTCTTCCTCTATCTGGCTGTCATTGCTGTCAGAAAACTCGGAAGTCGAAGCGCTCGCAGAATTGAATTGGTCGGCTGAGATTTTATACTATTAAGGAAACAGTTTAGCTTCCAAGTGTCTATGGGAAGCAACAAATTACATACCTGTTTGGGTTTCCAATTGGAATACCAGGCTTGCCGGCCACCCCAAATGTAATCCAAAGCGGGTTCTCCACAGTAACTCTCGACTCGCTGCGTGTATGCCAACGTGGAACGAACAGCCGAGATGTCGCGTCGGAGAGAACTGTTTCCGAGACGTTTTCTGTGACTGGAGTGCCTTCGCTGCGCCTGAAGGAACCTAAGATTGTTACCTAAGATCTTCGGTGCAAGCGCCGTCTCGTGCTTTCTCTTTTTCTCCCGTTCCTCCTCAACTTCCGCGCTCGAGTCATAATCCAATAAGACACCATCATCAGGATCCATGTACTCGCTCTCGTTCTCGGGGGCGATTGAAACACCAACAGGAAGTTGGAGGGAGGAGGATTCAGTATCTAGCTGTTCATGCATAGTTTGCTCATTGGGAGCGACAAATATATCTTTGGGAGCTCGTTGAGGGCGGGATCGTTTTACAGGGGAAGGGATTTGAGTGACTGGCGTGATTACTCTTCGATGTCTGCGCCTGCGGGGACGTTCAGGGAGCTCATGTTCGAGAGCCGCCTCGGATTCGGAGTCCGATGCCAACGACGGTTCGCCTGATTCGTCCTCGTCGGCATAAAAGGTTTCCGTAACAGCATTGTTGGCGAATGCAGAGGAGAGTGCACTGACAAGATTTTGGTCCTGCGGAGCAGCAGTACGCTGCGGAGCGGCATTACGCTGAGAAGCAGCATTCTGAGAGAAAGCAGATGTGAGCGCTGCAGCGAGATCATCGGCTTGGTTTTGTACGGGAGGCCGCCTAGCTGGCGCTACGGAAGGGAATGCGCGATCATGATGTTTCACGCCGTTGGTATTCGGATTACTACGTCGGGGACTCCCAGAGGAAACATCAGTCGACGCTATGTCCGTGATCGCTGACTGTCGCGGCTTTTGTGAGTGACTGACGTAAGGTATCTCCACGTAAACGACTTTGTGAGATTGCTCAAGAGGGCCCTCGACTCGAGGCTCATCGATTTGGTACTTCCGTGGTCGACCGACAGGACGTTTGATTTGAGGTTGTTGAGGTTCGTCATGGGAGACCTTCCTTGGTCGACCGACAGGACGCTGGATTTGAAGTTGCTGAGATTCATCATAAGAGATTTTCCTTGGTCTTCCTCTCGGTCGGGGAACCTGAGGCCCTTCTTTGGCGTCTGACAATTTTGGAGGTCTCCCTCGCGGGCGCTTCACTCCCGTTGCACCGTCTGTGATTGGCTTTCCCGGGTCATCTGCCGTAAGATCTATCACAGCAATGGGAAATGTCGAAACGCTGTGGTATGAGTGGACGCCCGCGCTGGAGCGAGACGCTCGCGAAGGCGTATTCGCGGTGGTGTGATCCGAAGCGCTGTGTGGAATGAAATAGGTCCTGATATCCCCTTTGCTCCCACTAGTTGATGCGGGCAGTGGATCTTTGATTACACGGGATTGTGGTGTGGCAGGAGGACGAGTTTTCTGTAGAACTAGGGTGTTGGTAATTTCAGCTAGTTCTTCATCCTGGTCCGCAGCCGCTGATGATACATGTAGAGTAGCAACATTAGGTTTTGTTGGCGAAGTGGTAGAAAACAAGTATTGCGCTATTTGATCGATGGCAGCGGGATCACCTTGTCCCGGCATTTCTTTAGGTTCCCGGTCTGAACAGATACACCCAGTTGGCATTTGTGAGGAAGGTATGAATGAAATGATCACCTACCGTAAGCGAGAACAAGGTCTTCCAATGGACGGGGTGTTAAAAGAATACTCATCTGAACAAGAATAACGTTTTGGTTAGACTAGAGTTCTCATCAACAGGCGGCAATCATTGACGGAATACATACATATGCTGGATGCTAGCAAGAATGCTTGCTTAGGTGACCTGTGCAGAAGAGCCTAGTTAGTTGATTATTGAATGTTTCAAATTTGTAATTTGTAAAAAGAGGAAGAACTTTTGTAGAAATGATCCATTATCGAGACAGAAAAACACCAGTGTAAGAAATCAATAACGCAATAGAGTCAGAATGCCCCGAATCTAGCAAGACAAAGAAAGAAAAGACAAAGAAGAAGAATGGCCCAAAGAAAAGTATGTTACAGAGAGTAAAAGTGAGACAAAAGAATATTAATAACGCTACAGAGGCAAATGGCTCGAAATCCTGGGAACAAAGAAAGAAAGAAAAGGCCAAGAAGAGAAATAGTAGAGCAATGCACAAACTAACAGGCCGCCGCCAGTAGGCTTGTCGCTAAACTGGAAAGTAGCTCATTAGCATGCACTGGACGTTGCCACATGCATGTTGCATGCTCAGCACTTTGTGTAAAGTCAAATTCAGCCCATTTTACTCTGGGACAGATCCAAAATCCACATTGGTTTAAATTGGAGAAAAAGAAGAGAGATATCTTCAATAGAATTAATGCATACCTTCAGGAAGCTGGATTATAGAAAAAAACGGAGTTGTTTGAGGATGGTTGAAATGGAAAGTGGGGGTGCCAAGGTAAAGGTCGGAAAGAAAAGATAAATGTGTTGTGCCTTGTTTGCGTGGGTGAATTTAGCCCGATCATGTGCTTCAGGGTGATGTCACAATAATCGTCACAACGTATCTTTGTGGTTCTCTAAGTTTCAAGAGCAAAAACAGTTCCGTTGTACCAGGGCGCATTTGAGAGGAAATTTGTATCTCTTTAAATTTACCCTCCCTCCAGAGTACCAGTAAGCCTCTTCTCTATCATTGATTTGATTGTTGTTCGAATGATTGATGGTGATGGGCGAGCGCTCAAGTTGAACCAATCATCTTTCGAAACGTCAACGTTGCTTGATAATAAAATCACGTGTCTGACACATTTGCTCCAGGCATCTTTGAAATACCAGTCTGCAATTCCGATTTCAAATATTCACAACTTGTGGAACAGGTCGAATATAAGTTTTGCATAGATACTGTAACAGAATTCTTGTTGGCATTTGGTAATTGATGATCAAGATAAAACCACCACGAAACATGTCCCTTACTTTGATAGAACAGTAAAGCAAACCTGTCGCACACCGTATAACGATGTCATGTTTCTTGCAAATTAGCTTTTAAACCATAGGTAAGATGTGAATGTTGCCCATATAGCTGGAATCGGGCCTGATCGCAAATCAACGCTTGGTGATGGTTATAAGTTCAGTTTATCAAGAAAGTTGGGAATTTGTCTCTCTGTCAAGGATGGAGATTCAAACATTACATAGACGTCTATGCCATGCAAGCAAACGTCGATCGGTACGACCTGGTTGTTCAGCTTGATATGGCTGGCCTCCTGCCTTTTTGGGATAATTCTCTCAGCCCCTCTGCGACTATCGGACTCACTTTACCGGTTGTCCGACACCGAGTTTCATTTCTCTGCTTGACGTGCTATTCTTAGCTTGAGCCTTGCTAATATTGCCAACTCAAGTGAAGTTAATTTGACCACTCAGCGTACTCTTTTAAAAGCTGAAACTTTACTTAAATCCAGATAATCAGAAGCGGTGAAAATTAGCACTCAAGCAAGTAATTCACTTGAGATCTATATAGTCAATTGTCTGCTGGTCATAAACAGAATAGAGTCTCAGGCTAATAACTATACTATATTAGCCCGCAACCATGATGTTTTATGCGGCCCCAGCTGTAGTTGATTACAGCTCCGTCGAATGATTTTTTTTCGGGCCGCCTGAGATCGATGGTTGCGCCACACTTGCACCTTCCAGTATGCTCACTTGACCGTCCATTTTGCTTTGAAGCCTTCGTTTATATATAAGTTAGATTTGGTGAAGACAGCCGCTGGTCGATTGCCAAATGACTTTTACCTTCATTCCATAGTACCGAAGTTTGACAGAGTAACCCATATTTGAGACTGCGAATGCCGAAGAGGCATCAGTTTAACCCCTCTCTTGAAACTTCCATAATTACGCTGCAGGGTTCAATATCAAACTGAATTTCTCTGAGTTTGAGATTTCAACTTGCCGTTGATGGATGTAGTTTGTAGAATAATCCCACCTGGCATCAAGGGCCTCGAAGACGGAGACAAATGAACGCTTTCCAAGCTTTACAGCTTGCATGATATTGAGGAGATTGCTATCCAAATTTCAAGTACCAATTCCTAATCCTCGTGCTCTATCCACGATGTAATTCAACCTGGAACTGATAGTAAAATACATTGACCTAGAGGCTATCCGCTTCTATCCACTTATGATCTAGCTGCAATAATTATCTTGTCATTATGGTGTTAGCTGTTAAATTTTGAAGCCGAACTGTGTTTTACCGAAATGTGCTATCAAAAGTCGGTTGAATTAGTGTTTGGCGTTTCTGAATACTCTTGAATGAGTAGAAGGATTGTCACTTACTATTAGATAGTACCGCATTTTAAGAGATACTACTGTGCCAGCTCTGGATCCTTCAACATCATTTAGTCACGGCCTTCCATTGGACCTTCGAGTCTTTGGCATGAGTCTGAGATGTCACTCCTGAAATCCTAAAGCTTGAACTTTAGACTGCCACCGTGACAGCATACTTGGATGATCAAACTCATAAACTGGCCCTTCTTTGATCAACAGTTATTTACAGTGAGATACTTAGTCCATAAGAGTAAAACATACGCAGATCCTACTACCGTTCCCGCACTTGTAGTGCAGACTCGTCGTTAAAGTTTAAGACTCAAGAGTAACTATCCGGGTTAACGAATTGTGTACAACCAAACAGTGGGCATATGGAACTTGAACAAACACTCCTTTACAGTATTCACGAGGTCTTTTCAATTATTAGGCTTGCAATTGATGAAATCATGATCTAGTCGTTATATAGACAGTATACAGTATGCGTTAATAGCAAAAGTTCATAGGCTGTACTGATAGATATCAGCGACACAGAAGCACGTACTTAGACGCATGTGGTTAACACAGGCTATGTCGAAATAAATGGAAATTTCAAAGGAAAGATCATTGGCTTAAACTTTTAAATGAAACAGCATCACTGCTGACTGGGAGCGGCTGCCGTTTTATAAAAATCTTTTACTAATCTGAATCTCTGTACGATGTAGGCGGATCCAAAACTCGAGCTTCAAAGGAATAAAATCTGTTCACGCATGCGCAGTTCAGTGCTAAGCGTGGCACTGCGAAGTTGCGAACAGATACAAGTTGGGGTATCCATCCATCCGTCTATCCGTCTATCTATCTATCTATCTATGCAACACCTACCGGCATACACATGTACATAACAAACTGAACCCAATCCGCAAGTGCTTACTGCATTTATAAATGGGCAAGCACACTCCTGACCTCTACTGACAGACAGCGGTTGTCATGGTTTGGCGTAAGTACATAACTGACCGCCTCACGGCAGATGATAAGGGAGAGATCGCGCCCACCGCCGCCGAGCCCCGAGCTGCGGATGGAGCTATGGTAGCAAGGCCTAGATTCAGATGATTTGAAAAAGTTGTGAGATTGTGAACAAGTCTACATTCATTGTTCAAGATTGGAATTGGAATTTGTATACATACGGATCAAAGTTCTTTCCAGTGTGAAACAAAAGTGAATGAATGACTGGAATGAATGAATGAATGAATGACAGGAATCGCGAATGTAATGAATGAAATAGTATACATAATAACAGACGCCAAATCTGATGAAACACATGACAGTGAGGATACAGGAAGCAAGTAAGAGTCTGCTCTGCACAAGCCCTGCACAGGTTAGGCCAGCGTATTGAAAAAGTATTACGAGCGAGCTGGTAGTTTGTGAGGCTAGCAGAGGAGAACGGGTAAAGACGGAAAAAAAATGAAAAACTTTTTCGACCGAAACACAAACTACAGGTACCGGATGGTTTGACATGACACTGAGAACAATAAAAGCTCACACAGAACGATAGTAATAATATCCACGGAATTAAAACGAGACATAGATTGAATCAAAGACGTTCACGAAAACAGTACAGGAGAACCAGCGAACAGGACGAAGAATGAGCCCAGAATAATTGCATTGAGGGGAGGGTAAAATACAAGCAACAGGAAAGATAGAAAAACATTATGTACTGACAGCCATTTACCCGTTCATATTGAAACATAGGAGACATATGATGACAAGAATGAACAATATGCGACTTTCATAAAATATATTAACGGGTTGGAGAAGGATACAGCCAAAAGGTAGCATAGGAGGGGAAGAACGTCGAATGCAAAACAACGAACAGAGTCCAAAGTGGGTGTCGCAGTAAGGAAACAATATAGGTTTGAAAGAATAAGTTATAAATCAGAAATTGTTTTTTTTGGTAATAGCAGTCCCCGGCCGAGATCGAAGACTCGAGTCGAGACGAGAAGAGCATAGAGGGGGAACGACGGGATGAGCGGACAGCAACGTCGTAATTAAAATGACGTGAAGTTGCTACTTGCGCTTCGACGCTGGTTTCTCATGAGGCTTCGACGACTTGCTCTTCTTCGCCGGCGGCTGGTCCTCTTCCTCACTACTATCCTCAGCCTGTTCCTCACTATCGTCTTCCTCGTCGTCACTCTCCTGGACTACCGGCTCGCTCTTTGCAGCCTTTTTGGATGGCAGAGATGGTGCCGACTTTCCTGATTTGGACGACTTGGAGGCGGCAGCGGGCTTTTCGTCCTCAGACGAGTCATCATCAGAGTCTGATTCATCGAGGCCGGATACAGGAGAGGCGGAGGCGACTGCAGGTTTCTTCGCGATGGGAGGTTTGTCGGTGGCAGCGGCTGGCTTTTGGGATTTGCGCGGCTTTTTGATCTAGAAATAAACTGTGGTAAGCTAGATATTAAAAAGACGATATTCACACATACGGCGGCGGCGGCGGCAGTAGCAGCATCCGCAGCTGCGACTTCCTCCGGTGAACGGGCGTCGTAGGCGGCCTTTTCAGCGCTATAGTTGGCCTTGAGGTCATCTGCCATTTTTTTATAGTGCTGAACGGCAACGGTTAGTACGCATCCTAAACATATTCGGTTGAGATAATGACTAACGTTTTTCTGTTCCTCGGGAAGATTGTTCCATTGTTCGGCCATGAGCTTTCGGAGTTCAGAAGTAGGAAGATCTGGATGTGCCTCCTTGACACCCTGCCTGATCTGGTTCTGGTATATGATGAAGGAAGAAGCGGGACGTTTCGGCGCGTTGGGATCTTTTTTGGCTCTCTTTCGCTTGCCGTTTGCAGGTTCATCGTCGACGGCTTTACCCTTGCCTTTGGTGTGACCATTGATCGACGGTGCGGAACTTCCGATGGCTTGCGCGAAAGCTTCTGCGGCTTTGGCAGCGTCGCGCATGGACTTTGCTACGGAGAGAAGACTTTCCTCATACTAGGGCGCGATGAGAAAGGAAAAGAGAAAAAAAAAGAAAGGAAAGCCTACCTCTGAGCGGAGGTCATCTATACTGGGAGACATTATTGAACGTTGTAGTAAATGAACAAGCTGTTGTTATGGTTGTTTCAATTTTTGAATCAACAGAAAAAAAAAATGACAACACAGGAATTGAACCACGTGACTTCGATAAACCCTAACCCTAATAAGAATTAAAACTCCGACATAAGGGGATGAAAAGCTCATTGTTTCCGACGTTCTCTGCGCAAGGGCCAAACTTGACTAGGGCACCAGTCCTCGTCCTCATTTCTTTTCATTTTCTTTTTTTTCAGTTCCGTGTTCTTTTCGTCGTACTAGTTGCTTTTAAAGGTCGTCCGTTGCGTTTACACTTGAGGCTCGAAATTCAAAATTGATCCCTTGAGAAAAATTTTCGCTGGGCGATATGGAAAACTCGAGTTATTACAGTTTGAACTGGCTGACATCGTCCCAGCCAGGTCAGTCATCGAGCCCGTCCTCCTTTGACGATTGGCCCAAAGAACGCCAGTCATCGTCCAACCACGCGTCAGCAACGTCATCGGCAACACTCGGCGAGCTCAACGACATCTTTACCGAACTCGGAGGTCAGTTTGCATCTCCTCAACGTTATCTCAACAGCGAACTGACTTGTAAGCAGCTCCAACTTCGACGTCCTCAAATTCACCATCCACGTCTTTCTACACCCCGTCGAGCTTCTACGTTACTCCGCATCAAGCTCCCTTCAATGCAATATCATATGGCTCTTCATGGCCAAGCTCCTCTTCCTCTTCCGCCGTTCCATTATCTTCTTATTCCACTTTGAACGGCGCAACGAGTTCGACTGTACAGCCGATCCAACGGCCTTTACAATCGCCCACTCAAGGCGCCCAGATGGCTATAGAGTGAGTAAATCGGCTCTCCGATCACACGTCACATAATTCATTACATCGTAATAGTCCTCAACTTGCCGGCCTTGCAGCTCAGCCAACGTCTCAAGCGCAGAGCTTATATTCTCATTCGCCCCCAAGTTCTTCTCCTCCACCACAGCACACTTCTCCACCTCCCCAACAAGCACAACATCAAGCATTTTCCTTCTCACCCGGGTCAACTTTTCATACAAATCCCGGCATCCTGCAGCAGTATATACAACAGCAATCCCCGCATCTTCATCTACAGCAACCACAGCCCCAGCAGGCACAACAGCTTACGCAGGGGACTCTTTCTCCTGCAGCGCTACATTCGCCTTCCACCTTTACTACGATCCCAGCTACTTCATTCTATGCTCCACCGCGTGCTCAATCACCACCTTTCCTGCAGCTTCAACCTCCAAATGTTACCTCTACTTCATCAACCCCTTCGTCTTCCTCACAGCCGACGCCTCAACCTCCCCCATCAGGTCCAACCCCGGCTGAGAAACGCGCGCAGCTGTACAACAGTATTAAACCGATGTTGCAACCAACCAGTTTTACTGGTGCAGGTGCAGTAGCAGCGTTAGCAAAGCTTCTCGATGAATACGGAGCTTCGGAGGTCGACCATCAATTGCGAATGGAAGTACTGACGAAAATTCGAGACGGGGCTGGTAATCACTACTTTCGAGCCTGGGCCGAGAATCCGGTTGCTTTAGAGATCACCAGAGAATGGTTAAAGCAAGCTTATTCGGCCCAACAGGATAGTCCATTGTCAGAGATGACCATGCCTTTGCTGCATGTACGTGCAGCGTTCATTTCCTCTCGCACCCGAAAGCTAATCTCAGATCTTCAGATAATCGATCGCCTACCACTCACTGTCGATTCACTCAAGACTTCAAAACTGGGCAAGCTTGTGGTCAAACTCGTCAAGGAGCATCCCACACCTGGTGAGTTTGACAGTCCTTTCTCTCACTCTATCATCTACGTAGTGAATTGTCTCATCACCTTTGTCCTCACGTTCCCTTTGAGAATGAGTCTGAAGTGGACGCTTTCCTTCCGCTTTTCCCTCTTCTCGTCGTTTATATTACACATCCAAAATTTGATGAGAGAAAAACACTCGAAGCAAATATTAGTATAATAAATCTAACGAATAACGTTTTCTGTTCTTTTACATGTACCTTCGACGAAACGATATTGTCAATGCGCAGCGATCAAGGACATGGCATCGAATATCGAACGAAAATGGCGCCGAATTGTTGAAGGGGCGTCGTCCAAAGCAAAGGAAGAGGGTACGGTCATGTCGGTTCGCTGTACCAAACTGCAACTAAATGCTGTGACTGTTACAGACCTGAAAACGAAGAAACGAAAATTAGAAGCACCGAGCAAGGCGCCGACCCTAGCCAAGAAGCCCGCAGTAGGTTTGACGACGTCCACGAAACCCATTGCCGTCAAGAAAGAGTCTTCAGTGTCATCATTATCGTCCGTGGCGAAGCCGACAACGACGAAGGAT
The DNA here is from genome assembly GCA_000827265.1 of Collybiopsis luxurians FD-317 M1. Classification (NCBI taxonomy): domain Eukaryota; kingdom Fungi; phylum Basidiomycota; class Agaricomycetes; order Agaricales; family Omphalotaceae; genus Collybiopsis; species Collybiopsis luxurians. The sequence goes on along the minus strand of KN834758.1, from coordinate 915,736 downwards.
GCCAAGTCAGATTCATCCTTCTTTTCCGCACCCAAAGCCAAACCAAAGCTACCGAGCTTCAAGAAGGCGCCACCGCCAGCACCAGGTTCAGTAAAGAAGGAGATGGATATGAACGTTGCTCAGCCGTCGTCGATTGATCCTTTTCAGGAAGCGCTAAAGTCAATGAAGGGACGGAGAGGGTCTCCAGCAATTGGGCCTGGGCCAGCTGCTACGCCCCCTCCAGGAACGTCGAATACTCCACCCAGTGCATCTGGGACACCGGCGCCTGGGTTCACTAAGCTTGGAAAGAAGAAGAAATCTGTAACATGGGCTCCGGACGGTAGCCTCGAGTCGATCAAGTTAATTGAGCCAGCTGTCTACGATGATGATACAATCGATGTCAGTGTTTTCATTATATCTCTGCTCACATGTTGACGTTTCTTCTTCATTCTTCCTCTCGACTCTGTGTCTTATGATGGTTACTGTTGGTCATTGTTTCATCTTTCTATACGTCTTCATTTTCGTCTCCTTTCTGTGTAACAGGGTATTCATATGAACCTCCGAGATCTACATGGCGGCGAAGGTGCTGCTTTACATGCGCATATGTTCGAGGAAACTGTAGACTGGTCTGAGCCTATTCGTAAGCAATTCATAAAGTCCATTCAAAAAGAACGGAGGACTAAAATAGTAACTATTCTATTCATCTATAGCGATCGAGATACCCAGCGACATTGAATATCCTCCACGAGGTGAAGGGAGCGAGGAGAAGATGGTACAAGAGTTGCGAGAACAGACTGCTCTGAGTGCACTGTACATGTCTGACGCCCAAGTTCCCGATACGCCCGCCGAAGCGTCCAATACAATACCGGAGGAAGACCTTGACAAGGACGCCGTAGTAATGACATCCGGACCAGAAGTTGACTCTATCTTTTGGAGCAGCGACGCCGCAGCTGCCCCTCCGGTCCCTCCAGTACCCAACCATCTCGGAGCCGTAGCGGATATCTTGTCGCAACTTTCTGCGACGATGAATAGTGCAGGGGGAATCAGTAGTGTCGCGGGAACGGCAGGGGTGCCTATGACGGGAATTGTTAGCAGTGGACAAGATATGGTGAATCTGAATAACGTAGACCCCATGTCTCTTCCGACAGAACAGGTTCAACTATTGCTGCAACAATTAAACCCCCAGGCGTCGTATAACGGAGGCGGCGATCAGCCGTGGCCGGCGAATCCCGCCGCTAATCAATTTTCCCAATATGGGTACGGCGGTGGCGGCGATGATAATGAACCGGCCGGCGGTATGCCGTCGCGGTGGTCAGAAGGTCGAGGCCGAGGAAGGGGAAGAGGAAGGGGGAGCAGAGGAAGAGGCGGAGGTGACGAAGGGTTTAGACATAGTAAACGAAAACCATGCAGTTTTTTTCAATCTGGAAGGCGAGCGAACATTAATTGTCACTGATATGAGATTTTGAAAGCTGATGCCGTCATTGTTAACAGATGCAGATACGGCGATCAGTGTGACTTTGCACATGAAATGATTTCGTAGCTTTTTGCGTTTGTGGCTGGCGATGATTTGGGAGTGTACTTTCTTCAGTTGTTTCTGCTGTTGATTTATGGGTGGAAATGGCTAGGTATACATATTAGCATACATAAATCACTTATTCTGCTACTTACATAGTTACTTTTTTATACATACATACGCACACAAGCACGCATTATTTTCTCTCATCCCCAGTTTCATTCAAGCAGCTGTTACGTCTTATCTATTGTAGTTGAGTGAAATGAAAATACTTGTTTGCAGTGGCTCTTGAGTGGCTCCATATCAAAGTACACAATCTACAAAGTAGTAAATAGACGCTCATTGGAATCTTGATCGGATGATTTCTGGTCGGCGAAGTTTGAACTCCAGGACAGGAACGGAGCGATATCGGGACAGTCTCTACGGAACAGCGATCATCGACATGGACAGTGACAGACTGGGAAACGTCACCGAGGCCGAAGACACAGCGCTTTGTAAACTGAAAACAGTCATCATCTTGGAGATGACGCGTGCCTGGTCGAAACTTAAATAGCATCCAGCATCCGTGCGGCTCACCCACTTGCTGATAATTCCATGGAGAACAACAACGCAGCATCGACTTCGACTTTGGCCTCTGTTCATCTTCTCGTGTTAGTCCATGGGATGTGGGGGAACACAGGTTCGTCGGTATCTTCGAGTGCTTAAGATAATACTGAACCTGAACTGCACGGAACCAGGTCACCTTGCAGAAATGGCCCGTATCGTAAAAGAGGAACGGCCAGAACTGCATGTCCTGCTACCCAAGGCCAACGAGGAGGAGTCTACATATGATGGGATTGACTGGGGCGGCGAGAGAGTCGCGCAGGAAATCATAGACGAAATTTCTCATCTACGCTCAGAAGGCAAGGCAGTCCGCCATTTCAGCATGACAGGCTATTCGCTCGGCGGTCTCGTCTCTCGCTACGTCGTTGGTATCCTCTCCCAGCGGGGTTTCTTCTCCCCTGACTCACCCGAATACATGATTCCTGTCAATTTCAACACCATCGCTACCCCCCACCTTGGCTTGATCAAATACAACTCGCTCTTCTCCACCCTCACCCACAAACTCGGTCCCAAGCTGCTCAGCAGAACCGGGGAACAATTTTACTGTGTAGACAAGTGGGGGAAAACCAACAGACCTTTAATAGACGTCATGTCGGATCCAAACTTGGTTTTCTTTCAAGCCTTGAGCAAGTTTAAATACATCAAGGTATACGCAAATGCGATACGGGATTTAACAGTTCCATACGTTACGGCGGCAATCGAGACTGAGGATCCTTTTGCAGAATACGAAACGAATGGAATTGAGATGTGAGTTCTGTAGTTACTTGGTTTAGTGTTTTTGCCCCCTGACAATTTGTCTTTTAGCGAGTTCCAGCCCGACCACTACCCCGTCGTAGCTTCATGGTCTTTCCCTCCATCAACTGTATCAAAATCCAGAACCAAACTTCTCTCTGTGTCTTGGTTCCAAGATCGGAAATCCAAATCAACACCTTCGTTGTCTACCTCTGAACCTGCATCGTCATCCTCCTCAGATAACCAAAAACCCGTCTTTCACAAAACTCCGCGGGTACCCCCAATGCTCTCGTATCCCTTCCCCATGAATCTCGTCGTATACGCATGCATCCCATTCCTTCTCCCAACCGTCATTTCTCTCGCCATCGTACGTTTCATTCGCTCTTCGCGTGCTTCCAGAGCACGTGTATCGCTCTTGGAACAAGATCACAGCGATGCACAGTCTGGACAGCAGTCCTTGGCACAGGTTCTCGCTGACCTGGAGAAACAGGTCGAAGATACCGTAGTGGACATTATGATCGACAATCCTTCCGCGCCCGCTATTCCAAAAGTAAAAGCTTCCCAACATCCTATCCTCTCCCCCTTACAAAAGACAATATGTGCTCGGTTAAACTCAATCCCACAGCTGAAGAAAGAGAGAGCCTTTATCACAGGGGTGACTAACACGCACTCTGGGATTATCTCTCGGCATCCAATATGGGATAAGCACGGGTACGGCTTAAATGTCTTGAGACATTGGGCGGGCTCATTGGTTGTGGGTGAGGCCTAGATAATGGCCGGTATTTACGATTAGAGAGCATGTTATTTTTAATTATTATTTTACTAGAAGAAATCGGTTCAAGAATTGAATCACTACATCTACTGCACGCAGAGCGATACCGACGGTAGCTTCACATGCCCATCCTGATTTTGAAACGCTCGACCTTTCCAGCATCGAGTGACTTGGTTTTGACAAGATTTTGGTTGGTCCACCATCCTTTCGCGGGAAGGTACTCTTTGGAATGGGAAAACGGACACTGGGAATCGTCATGGGCACATTCACCGAGGAGATAGAAGTTGCAGACATTTCGACCTCTGATTCACAAGTCAGCTTGGTGCCGAAGAAATAGCGTGGTGCTGAGAGACGTACAACTCATCTCTCGTAGTTATTGCCTTGACTGGATCGCCTGTCTTTGGCGGAGCATGCTGCAGCTCACACTTGCTACCCAATTTGCATCCATCTCGATTATAAGCCTGACAAGGGGTTCCATTCCCTTCGTGTTCAAAGTCGCTGGAATCAGAGTCGTCTGCGCCCGGCACGGGGATGGGTACATCGTTGAGGTCGGGATTGACGACGTGAGGAATGGTAGAGGGATCATGGGATTGCGTAGTGGCGTTAGTTGTGGTCCTACGGAATTCCTGGAAGGTTTGATGGACTTCGGATTTGATTTGGGGATCCCCTGGGGATAGAATCAAGCATGCCTGAAGGTCTACAAAAATAGACTGGTGGTGAGTTTGGCTTTCGATTGCCGAATACAGGAAATATACCCTGTCTGGCTTCAAGGAATTTGCGTAGATGTCGAAGAGCCATTCCTCGTCGATATCGGGCTTTCATATGTTTCGGCTCGTGGAGTAGTGCTTCGGTACAGGCCTGTGCCGCCTTATCGTACCTAATCCAATCAAGTTAAACTTCATCCACTTTGCGCAAAGCGGCGTTGTCTTACTCATTCAGCATCAAATATGCAGCGGCCAAATTCGATAGATACATTGGATGAGGTCCTCGTACAGCAATAGCTTTCTTGTATTTCTCAACTGCTCCGGTGTTGTCACCTTTTTTGAAGAGAGCATTTCCCCGAACGAAAAACGACTCAGATAGTCAAGCTACAGCGAAGAAAAAAGGGTACCTCGTCTTTGAACTTTTCGGCCTCCTGGAGTTTCCGTTCTAGGACTACGACTCGTTTCTTAGCTCGAGCTTTCACTTCAGCTTCTCTGGAACGAACAGAACGCGAATTTGGCGTAGCACTAGTTGACGAGCGCGGACCTTTGCCTCCCGGCTTCGAGGGACCCAGAAACCTGTCTCCTTCTTTCCCTGCCCTGCACCCGGTCTGTATATCATGCCCGGCCTGGCGGATGGCGTCTGAGAACATCGCAAAGGAATCGGGGTTAGAAGGCCCAGTCTTGGAAAATGTGCCATCTGGATGCGCGATCAGGCCTTGACCGTGCGTTCTTGCATCAGGGGTGACCGCAGACAAAGGAAGTCCAGCCATCGTCATGACCACTCTCGTACTTGTTTCTTCTGCATTCACGTCGCCCACGTATCCGAAGAATCCGCTTCCGACTGGAGCAAACGCGCATGGAGTCTCTTGTGGGTCGACAGGGAATGCGTCCGAGGGAAAGACGTGAGATTCGAGGTGCGAATCCTCTGAAGGATTGTAGAAGCAGTACTCCCTACGGACATTCAAAAGTTGGAATGATTTGATGCTGTATGAGGCAGGCAAGTTTGTAAACGAATCCTGTGAAATGCCCGGTGGAACTTTGTCTGTGTTCCGATGTACTGTGGTCCGAAGATACGACCCAGCGTCCCAAGGAAGTCCCCAGGAATCGAAGAAGTTTTTCGCTTTATCGTAAGGCAAGTGGTTGCTAAAATTGCATGCGCAAATGACCCTTCCGCCAGACTTGGCATATCGTATAAGCTGTGAGAGAACGACTGCATATTTTGGGTCCCCAATGGCTGCGTCAATGACCAAGACAGATGAGGGTGGGAACAAAGACATTTGTCTTTTGAATTCTTTCACAGTTTCGACAAAAGGAGTGACGGTAGCACATTGTCGCATGGAATCATAAAGCTGTGAATTAGTATCGTCGCAAAAACGTTCGCGCAAGAGCGAAAGGATGAGGATACGAGGCCTCTGCGTGGACATGATGATGATCAGACTGAGACAAAGCAACAGCAAAGTGTAAAGCTTAAACCTCGTGACTTGATAACTTCAGCTTTGACCGCGAGGGTGACTCATGTGGATGAGCAGAGGCCCGACGAAATCACAACTTAAAAAGTAGTAAATAGCTCGATGTTATCAAAATTTCAGATATACTTTAGTCCCAATAAGATTACCCAGATCATAATAACCCAAGGAAAAAAAAATACCTAGATACTATTCATTGATTCAGTTCAACCTCAGATCCAAGAGCCTTGAATCAGTTCACGGAGAAGCCCAAGACCAATCCAGATAACCAGCATCCCTGAACACTTTCAAGATCTTTGCCTCCTTGTCTCGCTCATCTTCCGTCAAATCCCCTCCACTGACTCTCCTCCAAGCCCGTACACAATGATGGACCTCTGCCGGGTTGCTCACCCCAATCACAAGCGGGACATTCAACTCTCCCGGTCCACATCTTCGCATAGCAAATGCCAACGCAGCGTCGACAAAACCGTCACCATACCCACTCCGCGCCTCCACTACAGCTTGGCGCAGTCCTTCCGGAGCCGGATGCCAGGTTGGAATCGACGGTGTAAGCAAGCCCATACTGAATGGAGATGCTGCAACGAGTTGCTTAACCTGTGCCCGTTGGCGGAAATGAGGGACAAACTCGGCAAAGATGGAGTTTTGCAGTGAGATATGGGAGTAAGAGAGGAGGACGTCGACGGGTTCGTAGGGTGGGTGGTGTAAGATGAGGAGAGCGAGGCGGAGGAGGGTAGCTACTGGATAACCTTTAGGTAGCATAGGTCAGAGTCACAAAAAACCAAAGCGATGGAAACAGAACATACCTGTAATCCCAATATTCTTGATCATCCCTTCATCCTTCATCTTTCTCAGCTCCGCAAACGCATCCAATACCTTTTGATCACCCTCCCCATGTATCTTGGCCTCCTGCCCTTCCTCCAGCCCGTACGCAGCTGTTTCTTCCGTCAGCGCCAATGCATGGTTTCCCGTTTGTTTTGCCTGCACAGGGGTACAAACGAACTCGATATCGTGCAAGTAGACCGTATCGAGATACGACGTCTGTAGGCGCTGCAAGCTTTGCGTGACACTATTTCGAATAGCGGAAGGAGAGTAGTCGAACACGTTTGCACCAAAACGTCCACATTTAGTCATCTAGTTGAAGCGTAAGTCTTTGCTGAACGAAGCTGGAGAGGTTACTGTGCAGACTTACAATTTGATAAGACTCTCTAGGGAACTCATCCTTGACTGCACGAAGGGCATTTCCCAGAACGACTTCAGAAGGCCCATAGTATATCGACGTATCGAAAGCCTTAATACCGTACCTTCATATTCGAGTTAGAATCACTCCCTATTCTGAAAATATTCGCATAGCTGCTCACTACTTACCGCAAGGCCAATCTAACCAAGCGCATCGGCGCAAACCCAGATAGATGATCATTGCTGTTGTACTGATTACTGAAGGTCCCAGCTCCCAGAATCAAACTAGGGAGACGCAGCGCGTTATCTGTATCGAGGACTGCCTGTCGATCATGCAGATCATGATCCAAAAGTTTATCGATATCAACGGAGGAATGAGGAAAAATGGACATACCACCGGTGCGCCTTGTACAGCCTTATCTTCAACCTCATCTGGAGCAATTTCCTTCGGAACCACTAGGCTTATCGGGACCGGTGCGACCATGTTGGACAACTTGAAGCCAGGCAGTCGCTGGAAAAGAACAAGGTCGACCGACAAGCGGGTTCTTTGACCATCAGGATGAGGTTTTTTTTATGGCGTAGATATGGCTTGATCGATCGTGATATGAGTAAATTTGGTTTAGTACAAAGACTCGGAGCGGCGGGGAGCGGCGGGAGAACAGACCTTCACGTGTACTGCTGACCTAGGGACAATTGAGAGGCAACAATGGAACGCGTTGTATAGATGAGTAGTGTACATATATACAGTTATATTAGGGTGAATTATAGAACTCGGATAAAAAAAGGAAATAAAAAGTCCACCGGTCACAACTAGAAAAGGTTTCAACAGATCTCATCAGAGTCTTTCTCTCGCCCATCTACACCAGACACCGAAGAAGACAGGTCCATGATCAATAGCACCATGAAAGGCCAGAAAACTCTCACCTTTCATCGAACTTTTGGTTCACTTGAACTAGCTTTGTTCCCTGGTTGGGTTTGATTTCGTTCCAAGGCGTAGGGTTTGCTTTAGTCCATTGAACTACATAAATGGAAAGAAGGCGAATGAGTCATGAGGTATACAGAAGGCGGCCACGACATCATGTACTCACTGGTAGGACCCATGGCCGAACGAATCATAAACCATGTACCGCCTGAGACGACAGTGGCGACAATGCACCAGCTAAATAAAACGAGGCGAAGGCGTCAGAACAAAACTGAGATAAAGTGAGCAGGAGAGAGGCAAATCACGTACATTGGGATCGCCTATATAGGCCGACCTTGGTAACTATACGGAATTAGAAGGGAAAGAAACTTCCCGTACCTCGACAGCAAACCAATTTTTCATAAATGTCTTGCGAAGGTTTGCTGGCATCGTAGGTAGAATAATCGACTGAGTTGGGTGGTTGATAAGTTAGTTTGTATAGTTTGAGTAGGGTGTGTCGGCACACAAAAGAGTATTGGTCTGAGGGGACTGCGCTCGTCTCTTGCAACGAATAAATACTGCCCCCCGCCTACTTACCCGAGTCATGTCGCTGGTGACATCAATGACTTCTAGCCTTTTTAAAGACCCAAAGAGACCCGGCTGAGTGCTGGCCAGAACAGTTTCTGAATCCGAGAGGGTCGGCCCGACGTACAGAGATATGATGAACAGAAAAGGTAGAACGAATCATGGAACACAGCTACTTATCACAACGCATTGGCGGATTGTAGCAGAATTCGGGTCGAGTCGACCGTCGGCGACCAGTTCCGGATCCACGCCTAGACCGCTCCCGTCCACAATGCGGTCTCGTCCGCGCAGTCGCTTAGCGTCCTTGCGCAATGGCTGTAGCGTCATTGCTGTCTAGAATGGGAGCCCAAATCCGTCTAGAGATTCGTGAACGTATTTAATCTGAGAATGCCTGAATGACGAGAAATTTTTGACCTGGCACCGACCTGCCTTTGCTTGACCACCTCCCTTTCATCTCTGCGCAGTATGAAAGGATTGCATGGGCGCCTGCTTCAGTCACAGAAGGGTTTACATTCATCGTACGTCGATTTTCCCGGTCATATAAGGACGTCTATGGCCTACTGGATGATTCATTCCAGAAGAGGTAAAGGAGTGAAAATCTCAAGTTCAATTTGAAATGCTACGATACACGAAAAGAAATATGCGGGATCCTGGATCCATCTTCTAGAGTTTCTCTCTCGACCACCTATAGTTCAAATGAAAGGAACATCAAAACACTGAAAGTCTTCCAGGCGAACTTCACGACGTACTTTGACTCGGCCTCATGGCTAACAGTCATTATCTTGGTAGTCTGGTTGGGTTTGATGGAGTTCCAGGGTGTGGGGTTGTTCTTTGTCCATTGAACTGTACAACTTTAGAAAAATAATTATACCAAAGAAAGATTTGACTACTCACTCGTAGGACCCATGGAAAGGCGATACAAATACCAGCCCGCGCCGACAACAACCCCACCGATAATTGTGTAGCTAAGAGAAAAATCAGTAAACATTCCAGTGGAGGTCGGGCTCGAATTTACATAGGTATGGCCTGAAATTAAACGAAATTAGAATTAGTAAAGACATTAGCATTAAAAATTGAGAGCAATGCAACTGACCTCGACGGCGAACCAATGCCTCATAAAAGTTTTGCGAAGGCCGTTGTTGGACATGGTGTTAGTTATTAGTTATTAGTTGTTCAGTGCAACTGCGAAGCGGAGGAAGAATTCGGATGGATTGTGGGAATATTTTTCACGTGACTATAACCTCTAGAAAATTGAAATTTTTTTGAAAATCCGAATCACGACTTGCTCTCGACCATCTCAGTGGTAAGTGTTCTCTCCTTCACATTCTTAATGATGAGCTCTTAGATGACGAGTCTGAACCGGATGGGAACGTGTCATACGTTCTCTGAAGAACAAGACGAGACTTTCAAATTATACCATTCATGCATTCCTGACTCGATCCTTCTTCATATCTTTCAGCAATGCACATGATGCTAATCTTTGTTTAATATCCAGGTTTATCTATGGCACCTCCAATTGAAGAGGATTGGTCGGATTCGGACTCGGACGTCGGTTCGGAGGTTGAAACTTCTGTCCTCCTGGGTGTTCCAGATGGACCAATCACATCAGCTACTGAGCTAGCTGATGCAGCTGTATCTCGAATAGGTGGACACCCTGTACGAGTTGTCTTTACCCATGTATATCCCAAATGCAATGTTTTGACCTTCGCCCTGTATACGCTTAATAAAGGCTTTTCTCCCCGCGACCGAACCTCCCATTTCTTCCTCCCAATGCAAAAATTGTTCTTTTCCTATGGAACTATTGGTTCAATTGTGGTGCCCGTTCGAGGACAGTCCCATGGATCGCGCCTTGTACGTATGGGGCTGCGCAAATCCTGGCTGTCAGCGTAAAGACGGGAGGTACGTACATAGACGCCCACGACGGTCTGAGTTTTTCTGAGCTTTGGTTAGTGTTCGCGCTTGGCGTGGTTTGCGGTATAACGAAAAATACGCTGCCAAGCTTGCTCGCAAACGTGAGCAAGAGGAAGCCAAACGACGCGCAGCAGAACAAGCAGAAAAGACCAAACAAGCAGCAAAAACTAATCCGTTTTCCGCAAGTTTCCTGTCAAATTTTTTGGTCGATTGACTGACTCTGACCCTGCATCCCTAGATGAATTCTTCGGCTTCGGCGACAAGCAACCCGTTCGGCTTGGGAGCTCAGATATTCGGAGGTGGAACTCCCGCAGCAACAAATGACACATCGAACGAAATCGGTAGTGATCAAGATTCTGAAGAGCACGAAGAAGATGACGATGAGGATTCAGAGGCGGAATCCACTGCCTCTACCGAATCTCTACTCACAGCGATGACCAATACAACTCTAGAAGAATCTCCATGGAAAGCTGCACCCTCCTACATCCCACCCCTTTACTTATCCACTGCATCGGAGTATCTCCCTCCTCAGCCGAAACCTAAAATTCCTCCCGGAACTCAAATCTCAGATCCAGCCGCAGACGAAGGGGGGGGAGGTAAAGACATCTCATGGGCTTTCGAGCCTTACGAAAACTCTCTCGAAGTAGATCAAGTCTTCGAAAGGTTTACTAAACGCGTTGGATACGAGGGGGAGCAATGCATTCGGTATTGTGACTCTCAACTGTGCTTGATTGATTAGTTGACTATTCCTCTTCGGTGATACCCAGCTACGAACTTAGAGGAACTCCATTACCGTTCTCATCGGACAAAATCTTCCAATCGCTATTCCCCACCCCTAAAACCGATCCCTTACCTGTCACCAAACCTGACTTTAAGGTCGTCCTTCCCCAAAAGAGGATATACTCGCCATACTCGTCTCCTGATAATCTTCTCTCACCATGCCCGGCTTGCAAGGGCAAGCGCATATTTGAATGTCAATTGATGCCAAATTTAATCAACAGCCTTCAAAGTAAAAGCGATCGCGAGATCAAGATGTCAGACGAGGAGAGACGAGCGGTAATTCAAAAGGTGTTGAAAGGGGGAGTGGAGAAGGGGATGGAGTGGGGGACATGTCTGGTCTTTTCGTGCGAGAATGACTGCAGAGTTGATGCAGATAGTAAAGAGATGAAGGATGTTTGGCGAGAAGAGCAAGTGCTAGTGCAGTGGGATGTTTGACGGACGTAGAATCTGATCGCCCATCGGCGATAGAAAGAAAATATAAAATAGCCGTTACGTTCCGATACGACGCGAACAACTCAATGGACGCGGCTGCGAGCAGAAACAAATTGGAAAGTCTGTGTTGTGACAAATGTATGAGACGAACATCTAAAGGATTTTGACATCGAATGAAGAACTTCCAAACCTCAACCTCTCCAATTCACCAATCTTTGCCAAAGCTCTTCTCTTAGATTTATAAGCTAACGGGAGGGGGCACCCTGGTGACAGCTTTGAGTACTTTGCACTGGATGAAACGGGGCGTTTAGTCTCGGAACACGAGATGTTTATAAGAATCGACTATTTACCTACCACGAGTACTTGAAATCTATACAAGTACCCGAAATCCACATAAGTACTCGAAATCCATACAAGTACTTGAAATCCATACAATCACTAGTGCCATTAGACGCTCACGGAAACCTTATCCTCGAAGAGGAAGATTCTACCCTTTGCTCTGGCGACAGCTCTGAATTCTTTGCACTGGATGAAACGGGGCGTTTAGCTTCAGAACGTGAGATGTTTACAGTAAGGATCTTCATGTAAAATGATTAGCGCATGATTCAAAGGCTAACTAGATTGTCTCTCTTTTACCTAGGATGAGTCCAGAACACCGCAGATGCTGTTCTCCGCCGAAGGGAGGAGGATGAGGAGGGAGGAACGGACCCAAAATATTCACAAGCCATCCAGTGATTGCAGGTACACTATGTTACTCTGGATCTTAGGCCTTGGCCATCGAGAGTGGGTCGAGAAGGGGCGGCTTACTCAGGGATGTTTTGACTCTTTCTTTATGAGTAAAGTAGCAGATTTCAGGTTTTTTGAATGGGACTGCTGCAGCAGAAGCCAAGATGGGACATGAATCATGAGATCAAGCGAGGTCTTGAAGATTGAATTACCGGCCATGAACCAAAATGCCTTGTTAGCGGTAAAAGGGCGCGGTGGTTTCACTGTACCTGAATGACTGAATGAAACGAACTGAGCCGAGTGAACCAGCGCGTTTGGATCAAATTCATATAAAAATTTTGATGAGCACCTCGCGTGGGTGCATGTGGAAGAAATTATAAGAGTGGTGTAAGCTTGTTTTATGTGAATGGTTTCTTAGATTCTTTCAGAATTTAAATTCGCTATTTCGTTTGTACGGCCAGTTTTGAAGCTTTGGACCTGGATAACAACCAGTCAATTGCCCGTTGACGGACCTATAACGCGAAACAAAACTTTTGGGCGGTAAGTTGTAACTTTTTTTGTATTGAATCTCCCTCAAAAGATCCGATTTGGAGTACAGGCCGTCCAAACGACGCGTTGCCAATGAGGTACTCTATTTTTTCACATTTTTTTTACAATATTTATTCTATTATTCTGCATGTTTTATATGTGAATTGGTTTCTTAGATTCTTTCAGAATTTAAATTCGCTATTTCGTTTGTACGGCCAGTTTTGAGACTTTGGACCTGGATAACAACCAGTCAATTGCCCGTTGACGGACCTATAACGCGAAACAAAACTTTTGGGCGGTAAGTTGTAACTTTTTTTGTATTGAATCTCCCTCAAAAGATCCGATTTGGAGTACAGGCCGTCCAAACGACGCGTTGCCAACGAGGTACTCTATTTTTTCACATTTTTTTTTACAATATTTATTCTATTATTCTGCATGTGTTGATTGATAAGTGTTACAGCCTGTGACTAACATTTCCTTTCAGTTGGTGTCGCTCTTTAAAAAGCCAGTCTGGTGTGCCACCCATTACTGGGTTTTCCAACAGACTCAGAATTATTAAGGTTCCCCGGCTTATAACGTCTTGGCAAGTGGCTCCAGATCAACTCCAAATTCAATTCACTACTCATGGCAAACAATTGTTTAGCACTATGTCAGGAACAAAATCTGTACGACACATTTGTCCGATTTATTGTCCTTGGTGCATTAATGGCTGTCAAATCCACCTAGATTTTCACCGATGTCGTCCTTCCTAACATTTCTGGTCCTTACGGGTGGATCATGGCCTCTATCGTCGTGGTCACTGGGGTTTTACTGCGTCGAATTTATCTTCACCCTTTCTTAGCCCTCTCAAAGCTTGATCATACCATTACTACTGTAGATCAGGTATTGCAAGGGTACGAGAATGAACGCGCTCGGGAGGCGATTTTTTCCTCCGAGGAATGTCGATGCTTCCGCGCTCGTTTCAATAGGCGAGTCCTTCACTGGCCATTATCTGGTTGATTCCAATGTATTCTCTCTGTGCAAATTAGGATCTACGCGCAGACACAATATTTGCACACCTCCTATGAAATCTCGGATATGCCGTGGATGCAAACGCTATCTCCACTGCGGCTCCTGAGACATTTCCGTGGCGTGCAGTCTTGCTACCTTAATATATGCGCTTTGCGCAATGAAATAAAGGTGAAGCATATTTATGTTCCTATCATATAGATGGTGTCAATTGAACTTCCTATTTTGCTATCACTTCAGTGTCTGGCAGCTCAACGCATGTATCACCGTTCACTGGTAGAAACGTCCTCGGTGCACCACAATGAGGATGATCCTGTGACCGAGAACCAGGAACTTGCAAACTTGTGTTAGAGCATCGGATCACAAATCAGGAACCTGAAGGAAAGAAGAAAATTATCATGCATCCTTGAACCTCTGAGCTCTTTGTATTCCTTCATCGCTTTCAATTGTGCTTTATTTTTTCCTGCCGAAGTCTATTTTCCAATTTTTACTTGCAAATTTTTTTTGTTTCTGTTATTATTTTTGCTTTCATGATTTGACAAAAAGGCAATGAACAAAAGAGGAAACCAAACGACGCACCGCAGAGTAAGCAGAAAAGGTGAAGCGAGCCGCGAAAACTGATCCATCTGCAAACGACTGCAAGGAGTAAGTTATTTTTTCTTGGGGCAAGATGAACTCTTCGGCTTCAGCGACAAGCTATCCGTCCGGCTCATGTAGGCACTCAGGTATTTGGAAGTGAAACCGATGGAGCAACAAAAAGACATTCCATGGACTTTCGAGCTTTGGCTCTCTTGAAGTAGATCAAATCTTTGAAAGGTGTATTAAACACGTCACATACGAAGGGTAGCAATGCATCAGGTACTTTGACTCTTGACTGGGCTGAGCTGACGGAACGTCATCGGTGATATCCAGCTACGAACTTCTTAGTACAGGAACTTCAGTAGCATTCTCATCCGACAAATCTGTCGATCTCTATCTCCAACTAACCCGAAAACCGATGATATCCGATCTCTGTGGAACATCTCGAACCTTATTACTCCCCGCTGCCAACCTAGCAAATACCCTGCACGTGTAGGAGTTACTGTCTTGGAAAAAGTACAAATTGCGGGATGGTGCATAATTTCCTTTGTTTTTTTTTTTTTTGGAAGCATTTGGGCCCCAGGTCACTGACTTGGTCGAGCCCTCATAAGCTTATTGTTGCAGAGTCAGAATCTGCAAGAAAAATATAATTTCCTTTTTGATTTTTATTGATTTTACTTTTATTTGGATATTGGTTTTTCTTAAAATTTACTCACTCAGTCTTCTCCCAAATTATATCTATAATTTTGAATTTTATCTTGAATTTTATCTTGGAGACCGCCTAAAGGCGATGAGAAGGAAGCCATTTCAGGCTTCAGTCGGGTGCGCTCATTGGCTCATTGGCCTAGATTCATTCCGCGGAAATTTGGCTGTGAGAATGAACTGGAATGCCTACTCATCTTTGGATAATCTTTTGGAGAAGACCGGTTGATTGCTTACAAGTTCTGTCTTCAAGTTGTTCTTTGGTGTGGAAGCGAAAAGACTCGAAGTTGGATTCATATGAGTGAGGGGATGGTCTACTAGAATATTCTGAATGCTGGCCGAGGTCGTAGATTTGATTGAAGGCATTGTGGCCAAATCGAAGTGAAGTCCTCCAGTGACTGAGGACTGCACTGTGCAGAGTGCCCAGTGCGGGCATCGGTTTGATCATCACGAGACTGTGTTATGGTTCTTATATCTTAGGTGTTCGTCTGGGGTATGTGTTAGGACTAGAGCTGCACACTCCCTCGAACATCGGTAATTTAGCGAACAGCCCTACCAAAGGTCTGTGGTTTCTTCGTGCTAAAGCTGTAAACTCAGTGCAACAGCAGGCATTGACACATTGACCCGGATCGAAGCTGTCTTGCAGTCAAGAAACACCGCCATCGAGAAGGATTAGTTCTGCCAATGTCAACGTGCGAATGTGGGCCATCGCGCTTTGCGCGTGGCGTGGCAGGTACGAGGCCAGAATTAGAGGAGAGGAAAAATACAATAACTCTAGAGCATGATATAGAGTGCTATAGTCAAGAGTTGTGAACAGGCAGCCTTCACTTTTGAATGTTATAATCAGCACTTGCAACGAGCGGCATTGCCAGCAATGTGGCAATAAACACAGTGGACAGTATGTAGACCCCTCTGCAGGGGAATATAATTAAGAATACCGTTTTCGTGTTGCTCAAGAAATGCACATTGCACCAGAGAGGGCATGGGAAAATAAGAAAGATTGGATCAAATTTGTTCATATATGGAAAAACCGCCTTCCTTACAGGGAGAAACACGTAACGCCAAATCGCTCATAAGAACGATCCCTTCATTTCATTCCGGCCTCGTAATAGGCAAGTCGACGAGTGGCAGATGGGTAAGGATAGTTTCATGAGCTATGATAATTGTGATTGTCGAGACCAGATGAGTGGAAGGGTGGCCTACGTACACTGGATCAAGCGCCATCGAGAAGGATCATGTCAATACGCAGGTCGACGAGTGGCAGATGGGTGAGTATATAGAGCTATGATAATTGTGATTGTCGAGACCAGATGAATGGAAGGGTGGCCTACGTACACTGGATCAAGCGCCATCGAAAAGGATCATGTCAATACGCAGGTAGACGAGTGGCAGATGGGTGAGTATATAGAGCTATGATAATTGTGATTGTCGAGACAAGATGAGTGGAAGGGTGGCCTATACCGGATCAACCAATACGGAAACAGTAGTCATGGTAGTACTGTACCCGGCAGAGCCACGAGAGTATGCCAATTCAACTATTGGGACTTCATGTCAACTATTGGGAGGTCATGAGATCCCGTGAGCTCGATAACCAGAAAATGGAAAGGCTGGTCATCTATCTATAAACGCTAGCGGTTTGATGGGCGCAGGTACGAGCAGAAAAAAAGAAGGGACTGTGATATTGTTCTCCTAGTCACTGCCGTATATTTGTTCGTGCGTCCGATATGAATAGGAAAGGAGATGATGAGACTGAGTGAGGTTACCTTATTTGATAGACGCCGAAGTAGAAAAATGTCAAAGACTGTATAACATTACAGTTATCCGAATGATATTCCAGTGGGATTAGTATCGGAGGACTGTCTTCACGGGAGATCGATATTCATTGGATATCCACGGCATCTTTTGATGGGACAATTTCTTGACGATTTCCTATTCCGGGTTTTCAATTTCCAAATATGGGACTGACTGCAGGCATAAAATCTGAACTACGCAATGTTTACCCAACTCATTATCCATTGTGCATTGATGACTGTCAAATCCACCGAGATTTTTACCGACGTCATTCTTCCAATGGTCTCCAGTCCATACGCGTGGATAATGGCATGCATCGCCGTCTTTGTTGGGATTCTGCTGCGTCGAATTTTTCCTCACTTTTGGGTCTCCCTCGTAAAGCTCGACAAGACCACTACGAGTGTGGATCAGATATTGCAAGGACACGAGAATGAACGGGCTAGGGAGGCACTTTTTTCCTCTGTGGAATGTCGATGCCTTCGAGCTCGTTTCAACAGGCGAGTCCTTCACTGATTATTGTCACTTGAAAAATACCAATAAATTCTTTATGCGCAAATCAGGATACACGCACGGACACAGGTTTTGCACATCTCTTGTGATGCCTCAAATATAACATGGATGCAAAAACTATCACTGCTACGCCTCCTCGGACATTTCCGTGGTGTGCAGTCTTGTTACCTTGATATATGTGCTTTGCGCGACGAAATGAAGGTGAAGCATATTTATGTTCCTATTATAAGATAGTGTCAATTGAACTACTCACTTTGTCATCACTTCAGGGTCTGGCAGCTCAACGCACGTATCACCGTTCACTGGTAGAAACGTCCTCGGTGCACCGCAATGAGGATGATTCTGCGACCGAGAACCAGGAACTTGCAAACTTATGTTAGAGCATCGTATCACAAATCAGTAACCTGAAGGAAAGAGGAAAATTATCATGCATCCTTGAACCTCTGAGCTCTCTGTGTTCCTTCATCGCTTTCATTGTGTTTTTTTTTTCTTTCCTGCCAAAGTCTATTTTCCAATTTTTACTTGCAAATTTTTTTGTTTTTGCTATTGTTTTTATTTTCATGATTTGACAAATAAGTAACACTTTGCTTATGATCTATATGCTGTACTGTCCATATCTTTTCTTCTCCCCTTCGCTTTCGGTTGTCATATACTTATAAGCCTTGTATCAACTTGCAGACTTTTTTAAAATGACTTATCAGGTGTGATGACTAACTGGATTGAAATCCACAAAGTACCATCAGCGGTTGTCGCATTGGACTTTACTTAGGACATCCTACTCCAGACATCAACCACAAACTTGATACTTGTTGAGGCTCATAGGGGATGCATATATTGTTGAAAGAAAAAAAGAAACTCATACTAATATGTAGTGTGAATGATGCGTATATACGCATAGTCATTTGTACACTGAAATGGGATACAAGCGAGAGCGTCTAGCACTCTTTGCAAATAAGAATAACAAGTATGTAGTAAGACAATCATGAATGATGACGGGGAGAGGTAGGTGTTGTATTAAAAATGAGGCGGATGATGAGAGGGGATATTTGGACGGAAACAAGAAGGTAAAGGGATCAAAAAGACGAGACTGAACGAAAGCATGAAAATTTCAAGATAGAGTGTACAACGGAATCGGCAAGTGTTCGATGATCATAGAGGAAATTGAAAGATGCTTCAAAAGGCATCTTGAGAATATATTGGGTACAGTGAAGTGTCCGTTGTAAAACTGAAACCAGAGCAATAAATATTATAAGCTCACTCAACAGAAAGGGCTGAACATAAGAAATTCACCTCAGAGATGAACGGCCGC
This sequence comes from Collybiopsis luxurians FD-317 M1, assembly GCA_000827265.1. Taxonomy (NCBI): domain Eukaryota; kingdom Fungi; phylum Basidiomycota; class Agaricomycetes; order Agaricales; family Omphalotaceae; genus Collybiopsis; species Collybiopsis luxurians. Next base: position 897,029 of record KN834758.1, on the reverse strand, counting down.
ACCGTCACATTTTTGGCACACATCATCCGCGAAAGAACGCATGAACAGGCCTTTATGCTGCAATCTCTCCCTCAGTCTTTCCAACTGCTTGTCCCTGGAGACATATGTCGGCTTCGGAGCCGCTACCGGAGCAGCACGCGGTTCAGAATCATGCAAATCGTGATCGAGTGAGAAAGATGATTCTGCACGTGCACCCCATGGCCGTGGAATAAAGCCGGCGAGGGCTTGGAAAGTCAATTTTGGGGAAGTCATTATAGAAGATAAAGAGGGAGAAGAAGAAGACGGAAGGGGAGAATCATCGGTATGAATTGAATTCAAATTGGGATGAGGCAAGGTCGTGGTTGTTGAGTGGGAAGGTAAAACTGTTGAAGATGAACCTAGTGAGTTGCCTGCCTCTGCCTTGTAAGAACTGGTATACGATTGGGTGGTCGAGAAGAGGGAGTTGGAGGAGAAGACACCATCATCCTGAGTGTTGTTGGTAGAGGATCTGTTAAGAGAAAAGCGGGACGCGTCGTTCGTTACTATAAAAGACAAAAAAAAAAACACCAAAATCAGTACCACGTACAACTAAAATTGACAGGGTTGGAGGGAGAGGATTGAAGAGCCGAACCATTTGAATCATCATGTCCAGAGCGGTTTGCGGCCATGAGAGGCCTACGTGAAGGCTGACGTATGAAGCTAGCTACAGGAACCTTTTCACGTAACAGTGGTCCTTTCCGGATCGGACTTGGTGAAGAAATGGCAGATGAAGCTGAGATAGGTTGAGGGATAAACGAGGGTAAGGCACCTCCTCGTTTGGTAGGGGGAGTGACAAACGACGACGACGACGGTGAACGTATAGGAAGTTTCGAAAAAGAGATGGTCGGAGAAGCCTCGGTTAGACTTGCAGAGGACGAAGTAAAGTTGAACGACGACCGAGGCCGGGGAATGGATGAAGGTGAAGGGGCCCGAGCGGCACCGCGGGGAGGCGTGGCGTTAGGAGGTGTAGAAGAACGAAGCGGGCGCCCAAAGTTGAAAGGCACATCTTCGTTTCCATCATCGAACTGTTCGAAAATGGGCACAGGCTTGCGAACAGAAGAAAGGCGATACTGAGGCATTGGCTCTTCTTCCTCAACTAGGATATCCCTAGCATTGACAGTGCTGTCCTGTTCCTGTTCCATTTCCTCCTTGACCAGTTCAACTTCCTCCTCCTCCTCCTCCTCCTCCTCCTCTTCATCATCATATTCCTCGTTATCAGAATCTTCAATTTCAGGAGAAGGATATTCGTCGTCATCGTCATCCGGTGCAGGCGTAAAAGTGATCTTGATTCCTGCAACATCACCAAACAACATATCATGATCATCATCTGTATCAGCATCGTCAACCTTTGTTTGCTCATCATCTTCGTACTCCTCTTCTTCCTCCTCCTCAATGACAACTGGTAAAGATCGTGGTGAGTCTTCTACGATAATACCGACATTGGAGGGCAGCGAGAACGGCATTGCGTCATCCTCATTGAAAGCTTCTAAACCCTTGGCGAACAATCCTTTGTTGGACTCGTAGGCAGGTGAGACCGGTGACCGCGATCCAGTCGAGTCCGTCTCGGAATCCTCAAGGCAGTTGAAGAATTTGTCAACCTCTTCCTTTTGTGCGACAGGAAGAGCAGCAGACTGGGCCTTGGGGAACGTCCACGTCTTGGACAAGGAACCAACTGGTCGAACAGGAATTGCAGGAGCCGGTGCTCGAGGGAACTTGAACGAGTCCAAACCGTTGGAAACAGGTACGGGAGACGATGAGGGTGAGCGAGACCCAGGTGTGAGTGTAGGTGTGACGCTGCCGGACCCAGTAGAGACGGAAGTGAAGCTGAGTGGTCGGGGTACAGCAGGGGATATAGGAGAAATCGGCGCCACAGAGACCGGGATATCCGCCTTGAGGTGGGTTAGAGAACGGGGTTCGAAAGCTTCATGAAGAGAGCCAAAAGACGACGAGGAACCAGAAGACTGGAAGGTCAAGTCTTCTTCCTCCTCATCTTCGTACCCAGCTAATCCGCCGTCCTCTTCATCAGACATATAATCTTCCTGAACATCCTCCTGAGGAATCTGCGAGCCGTGGATATCGAAATCTTCCTCCTGCTCTTCCTCGATAGCTTTGAGGTGGAAGCCAAACTCATCACTATCAAGTTCCACATCGGTGGAACTTTCGAACGAGTCGACTGAGGAGTAATGTAGTCCCCGACGCCAAGCACTGTGAGCCTGCTCCGCATCAAACGAGTCGACAGTAGGTGTAGCCATGTTCTCCGCACTCAACCTATCCACTTCGGCCTTCCACTGTGCGCATTCTTCGGAAAGCTTAGCATTGTTTTGGGCCTGACGCTGCTTGTCTTCCTCCAGATTGCGAATCAACGCCTTTAACTTGGCAATCTCATCGCCCCTCTCCTCCTCAATCGCCCGCATCCGGCTCTTCGTTTGCTCGAGCTCCTTCTCGAAGGCATTCTTTTCCGCCTCAAGTAAGCTCACGCGGGAACGAGCAACCCATGCTTCCCTCCTCTCTCCCTCAATCCGCTTTCCGAGAAGCACGATCTGCTTCTCAAGGTCCCCGACTCTCATCCTCCACCCGTCTACATCCCGCTTCAACTCGTCCCTCTCTGCTTTTAAATCACTTACAAGCCTAAGCATCTCGTCACTGGGCTCCGAAGAAGAGGACGTATCTTCAGAATCAGCGACGGAAAACGCGGAGGAAATCGGCCTCGAACCAGGCGCGGATGACATGGACGATCGCCGCATACTGAGGGCCTTTTCCAAATCTTGTATTCGGGACAGCAGCGCATTATGCGACTTGAATAAAAAATGCTGTTCGCTGGCGCTTAAGGGTCTATGACGGCCGTATGAAGGGTTGGACGGAGGAAAAAAATCCTCGTCGCTGTTGGCGCTCATGGCACTGGCGCTTGTTGTGCTACTCAAACTATTGTGGCTGAATCTGCGCTCCGTGAAAGTGGGGGTCATTTCAGGTGTAGGAAGACCGGCGGCAGAGGTCGACGTCTTGTAAGAGATGCTACTGCGTCTCGTGGGCACAGGGCGAGAAGCGAGCTCATCCGGAGACCCTGCGGGACTCTCAGCAGATATCTGCAAATTGAGCGTGGGTCGACGAGGATGAGACGAAGGAGAGGAGTCATTGAGGACGAGGGAGTTCCTCTTAGCGGAGGGGTTTACAGCCGCGCAGGTCTCGTCGGTGGGCACCAGTGACAATGATCTCAAACCAGAGCGGGCGCCGGGAGTTGAAGATGGAGTAGGTAAGCCATGATTGGTAACAACTTCTGGAGTGAGAGAAAGTGGACGTAATGTAAGAGTCGCTGGCCTAGGACGTGCCGAAACGGGCTTAGCGGAGATAGAATCTGGAGTAACGGGCGTAGCGGGGAGCTTGACATCGCTACTGGGAGAGACGGGAGGTTGCTTCTTGCTGTCCCATTCTTCTTCTTCTTCTTCCTCCTCCACCAAGGTATGTAGCTGATCCTTGGAAGATAATGGCTTAAACGAGTCCCTTTTGGTAGCCATTAAGCTCGAACTGAACCCAGAAGTTGAGGGAGCGGTGAAAGGCTTGGATGCTGCGATGCAGATCAGACCAAATTTGAAAAAGGGACCCTGTATGACTTACTAAACTCAAACATCTTTTTCTCGAGATCGGGAGTCGAGAGTTCGGGTATTTCAACCTTGGAGTAGGAAGCATCATCCTGTTTGCCCTCGAGGGCCCAAAGCGCACGGCGCCGGATGGAATCCTTTTCATGAACATTTTCCTCTGCCGAGGAAGTAGGCAAGTCGGGTAAAGAGACACCCATAATCTCGGCAGACTCATGGCGTGTACTGACTGAGGACCGTCGCCGATGATGGGAATTGCGCTTGGAAGGGAGGGCGGGCATGGAGTTGGTCGTTGGCAGAGAGAGATCGTATGAATTCGTAGACTTGGAAGAGATGACAGGCAAGGAGGCGACCGATGAAATTGAAGCATTGCGTGAATGAGAACGAGAGTGTTTGTGCTGGTGCTTCAAGGATATGGAAGCCGGGGAAGGCTTGCCCAGCTTGAACGATTCAAACTGAGAAAATTATGAGAAAACATATAGGGATTAATGGATGGTTACTTACACGAAGCTGTGCGGTAAGGTCATCTGTGGCATTATCAACGGTTTGCATTATTGTTTTTTTTTTGTGGAAATTGCTGGTCGAAACGAAGACAGAAAGAACGAAAAAACCTGACAAGGCGTGGAGGGTAAAATGAGAGGACTGGTCCTAGAACTATCGACCAAAAGGCTTTCGTTGACGACTCAGCACGCTGGAACCTGCACCGTCGGTGTGATAGAGAACAACCAAGCCAACTTGCAATCACGTGACAATCCTGGTTGAACTTGTACTTGACAACCAAATGGACTCTGATACAGTCTTCTTCATTTGCGATATACAATCCAGATTCCGTTAGTATTCATGTTCGGTTTCTGATCATCATTCATAGAATCCCGAAGGTTCTGCCATTCATCAATATGAACATGTTATCGCAACCACTTCCAAAATGTTGAAGTTCGCCAAGGTTTGGCATACTCCTACGCACGCTGAGAGATTAAAATGAAAATCTGTCTATTTAGCTCTTTGGTATTCCTGTCGTCGTAACCACACAAAACGCCAAAGGTAATGAGTCCCCAACTTTGCTCCTGGTTTCCAAACCGACAGCCATCTTCGCAGCACTCGGTCCAGTTGATCCTGCCCTTGATCTCGATTCTCTCGGCGCCCTTCACGTTAAAACAATTGATAAGACACTCTTCGGTATGCTTACCGAGGAAGTGAAGGACATCTTGAATGGGCACGGTCGTCCCATCGTAAATGTTGTCATCATGGGCATCGAGGTATTTATTTCTCGTGAAGCCCCCCTTTGCCCCATTCACTTATGTAGTTCCCAGTCGCACATTTGTATTATTCAAACTGCTTTGCAACTTTTACAATTCTACGACGGCCGAGTGGTCAACGTGTACGTCGTGGCTGACGGTGTATCGTCATGCAATGCATTCGAAGTTCCTATTGCTTTCGATGCCATGCGTCACGCTGGTGTCAAAATACTGTCTAGCGAAAGCATAGGCTTCATACTCATGAAGGATGCCTCCTTTCCCACGTTCAAGGAGTTCGCTCGCATTATCCGAGATTCAAAGGAGAACACAAAAGCTGCTGGAGATGCTCTCCTACTCGGCAGACCCTCTCTGAAGGAAAAAAGTTCCATGTAAAGAGGATTTTGTAGCTGTCTTTGTAAGTCAAGTGGATTTTTGTATCTTTTTTTAATGAAGGGGGTTCTCTTCTGGCTTCTATTCTCTGGAACAAGGTCGTAACTTTTAAATCTTTCGACGTGCCCGAGGAGCCTGCCTTTTTTTGAATTAGAGAAGGGCTCAGCTTGAGCCTGATGACCGTATCACCAGTTCGATAACGCGTGTTTGACTTTTCTTCTGTGGACATTTGGTTCGCCGCCCAGACTATAAATGCTCCACAATGATCCTAAAGTCTTACTTGTTTCCCCGGGTCCCGTGAAAGGAGTAGGAAAATCAGGATGCTGTTCTCTTTTCTTTGTCTCCCTCTCCAAGTGCTACTGTTAACCTCCCTCTCATACCAAACTCAAGTTCCAGGCACCCTCCACCGTCGGGAATACTTTTTTGTCGGCGAACACTACGTCAATACTCCAGGAACTAACAATGGCAGTGAGATAGCCGCTGGACAAGTTTACGTCGAACACCTCGTTCCAGCTACTGTGACGCAGGCTCTCCCGATTTTGATGATACACGGACATGGAATGACCGGGACAAATTTTTTGAATACACCCGACGGAAGATTAGGCTGGGCTGATTATTTCATGGGACAGGGATTCGAGGTTAGCGTTACACACACTATTCATACCGTTCCTACATAGTCACTCACCCGCATTCACTTTCCCAGATCTACATCGTCGATCAACCCTCC